>CM060958.1:143130193-143395193 GCA_030765055.1 Mantis religiosa | reverse complement strand
TTTGTAAAGACTGCCATACGTAATTGTGAATGCATTAGACACATTTGAAACACTGACAGAATCGGCTGTTGTGTCAAGTGTCACGCAGGTAGTTTTACTGTTTAAATTCCTGACCTTCCGCTCTAAATGCACGCCAATGTTACAAGGTTGCCAAGCATAAGGCTGCAACTTTATTGCAATAGTCAGTCATTCAGTCTTGCAAAATAGAAATTTATCAAAAAGTTTTGGTTGCAGTTTGTCATAACAAATGTAATTTGTCCATAACAATGTCTTTTTAAAGTGATTTGACTCTTTACTTTTCCTTGTTGAACAACCTAATTATACAATAACAATAGAAAGTTTTTGAACAGTGAGGTTAATCACACCAACTTTTTAAATTGAATATTGATTGTGTTTGTACTCTTCAATTACTTTTTTTTTACCCTAAACTTTTTAGTTTTCATGTTTTATTTCAAAATGGAGAGCATGTTATTCTTAAAATGACGCCAATGATATAATCAAACTTCTAGAGAGCTTGAGGTACAAACTGTAATTTTTAGAGTAAGTGGGGTAGTTCAAACACAGCTGATATTTAATCTATAAAAATAACTTAATTGTATTTTCTGATGAAGCAGTTTTACACTCTTCTGTTTAACATTATCAGTTTTGTACCTAATGTACTCTGTATATGTTTTCATGTTGTCACTTCTTTCTCCACAGATCCAGAAGAATTTCCCCCAATCTACATAACTATAATAGGAGTCTCTGCATTTTTCTTGGCGCTCTTTTTTGGACTGGGATTTGTATATCTCTGTAAGTATACTGTTGTTATTCTTAATTAGTAAGGACTATGATACAATGAAGCACAACATTAATGTAATTTTGAGTTGAACTAGTATTCCATGATCCATATATTGCTAGTGTTTACCTAGAATGCATTTTGCTTGGACCTTCATAACATCCTCAGCTAATGTTGACTGCAAATTTTGATTTGGTGAACTTTCTGGGCGCAATAGGCAGTCTCTGTTGATGTCCTGATGTAATATGTAAACTTTTTCAACGAAACTTGAAACATGTATGTCATGTCTATAAGTGAATAAACCATTAAACCAATAAACCTTGATCCAGCGGTGTGGGTAATTCTGGGGTTGCTGCTGCCATCTGTTGATTTAGTGATGAACTTAAATGTGGGATTCTCTTCTGGCAGGATTTCAAAGTTCATAAGTTGGTTTTTATGTTTTTCTATGTATATCCTCTCCCATATGACGAGTTCATTATGTTTTTGTACGTATTTTAGTAACTCTGTGCTATCTTCAATTTCATGATTTTCAGACCAGAAATGAGCTTATTGACATCTGTGGTGTTCCAATACAGTTAAATCTCGATATAAACAGTAATAGTAATAATGATGATGATAATAATAATAAAACAACCCTTGCAGCAAATAGGTAAATACTGTGACTTCCTGGGTTGTTAGAACCAAAAGTCTTGTTTGCAGAAATTTAAAATGTTCTTTATTGCAGTAAAAAACACTTTGTACAAACCTGGCAGCAGCAAAATGATATGGAATTTGGAGGTAAACCAGGGTAAGCTTAAAATATTAATATTAAGAAAGGAGCAAAATTGAGCAAATTTGAAAAATGAAAGAAAGGAAATCAAGACTATAAAGTAATTAGAGATTGTATATGCACTGGCAGCAGTTAGAGGCTGTAAATACATACCAGATATGATTGTCAAATGGTTAGAGAAAATATGTAACATGGTAATGGAAGCAAAAATGTTTAATGAAAGTGAAGTGTGACCGTTAATTTTGATTCTCAACCCCTAAACATTGTTTATAGTTCAATTTTGTTATATTAAATTTATTAAGAAAAGAATTCATTGGAAATTATTAGAAACTTTACTGGAAAGTGAACGAGATCAAGAAACAATTGAAGGTAAACTTGTGATTGAATAGGTAGAAACGAGGGAAAAGGAATAATGTTAATGTGTTTAACAATAATAATAGTCTAAAACTATAAAAAAATATTTTTTAATGTTAAATTGTTAAATGATTTAAACAAAAGATTGTGTAAATTGCTTAATATGGTAATGAAAAGTGGGTCACTGAAGATGACGTGAACCAATGAAAAATTATTGAATTGCCATAGCAACGGCCATTTCAATAATTTCAGATTAGCTAGAGTTAACGTCATTCTGTGTATGGATGTTGGGGAGTAAGGACGCAAAACATTCTCATTGTGATGGAACTTGATTTTAAGTTATATTGCAAATATTTATCTAGGTATAAAAATGTTTCAGTTAATATTGTAAAGGAAACCTACACTTCTAAAGTTGCATATTAATTTGAAATATGAGCTGAATTTTTCCTGGCGGCATATATGTTCCAGAAGTTCTTGGGCTTCGAGCCAGGTAAGAAGATGTGACATTGACATTGTCTTCTGAGAGGTCCGCCACATTATATCTACACCATTACAAGCCTGCTCGCTGATTGGTCTGTGTCACCTATCTCGATGCCCGGTATATATATGGGTTGTCCCCCTCTCTTAAGTCCTTCAGCATCCTGAAGATGGGAGAGATGCACGCTCCCGAAATGTCGATGTCACGACATCTTACCTGGCTCGAAGCCCGAGAACGTACATACATATTAATTTGTGTTACAATGCATTTTGTTAACTTAATATTGAATTAAATGTTGGAATATTTACAAAGAAAAAAAAAATTATTATTATTGAAAAAAAAAAAAAAAAAAAAAAACTTGAAGTTTGGTTCCTATTCAAAAGTGGTGTTGAAATTAAACAGTTTTTGATAGATAGAGTCAAACTGAAATATTCAATGCCATGCCCGGGATTTGAACTACAGATCTCTTGGTTTCCATCCAGTCACTCTTACGCATTGAGCTACCAATTCTCCAATTGACTTATATATATTTTTCCGTTAAATCACTAGGAGCTCTCGTATTCAAGATACATCATTTGTGGTGACTTACTATTGTAAGTGCTTGAGTACCAGGCTTCATCATTTAAGTCTTATTATTTTAGTTAATTGATGAAAATTAATCATTTATTCACACTAGCTGTACATAGACTAAGGTTTTGGATGGATAGAGTCAAACTGAAAAATTCAATGTCATGGCCGGGATTTGAACCATGGATCTCCTAGTTTCCATCCAATTGCTCTTACTGATTGAGCTAAAACCTTAAAAACCTTAGCCTATACCTGGCTAATGTGAAGAAATTATTATTATTATTTTTTTTATTATTTATTTATTTATTTATTTTTTTTTTTTTTTGTAATTTACGTCCTCCAACGTAAGCCATATCGGATGGTGAATGGAATGGGTAAAATGATGCTCAAATGAGCCCAGGGTCCATGGAGCTTAGAGTTACCCAACATTCATCTTTCAGGATAAGGGAAAAGCCCGGAAAAAGCCTTATCCAGGTATCCCACCCTGACCAAGATTCGAACTCGGGACCTCTTGAACGTGAGGCAGACACGCTACCACCACGCTACTGAGGCGGGCTAATTTTCATTGATTAACTTGACTTAAATGATGAAGCTGACTATTTTAGGACCTCACTAAGGGGAACACTAAACAACAGATCATTAGAAAGTATCGGAAAAGACATGTATAATAAATTGCCAGGTAAAATAAAGAATGCTAAACTGTGTAATACTAAGAATATAAAAAGGTATTTGTCAGAACAAGATTTTTATAGTGTGGAAGAGTACAAAACAAAAAATGGAAAATAAACAATGTACATTTTAGTTTCTAAGCAGTGCATACAGTAGACTTTTGAGTGTATTTTTATGTTTTTCTTATAATGTAAAATGACGTATCCTCTGTATGAAATATAGGGGATGAATAAATTGAAATTGAAATTGAAAAAAGCCTGGGACTCAAGTACTTACAATAGTAAGTTGCCACAAACTGTGTATCTCGAATACGAGAGCCCCTAGTGGTTTACCAGGGAAATATACAAGTCAGTTGGAGAATTCAATGTCAGGACGGCAAGCTGGCAATGGTAGGTCAATGGGTAAGAGCAACTGGAAACCAGTAGATCCGTGTTTCAAATGCCACTCATGACAGTGAATTTTCCAGTTTGACTATCTATCCAAAATCTTAGTGTGTACATGGCTAGTGTGAAGAAATGATTAACTTCTATCGATTAACTTAAATTTAAAGAGCTTTCCTTCATATTTCTTTATGAATATGTTTTCCCATGTTGTTAATGCAGTTTTAATAAATGGATTTCTTGTTCTATATCGTAATTCTCATTCTAGCTAAATTGTAAGATTTTTATTACCTTGCATTGGCCCTGGTCCCAGTTGATCCAAGTAAACGAGATTCTCTGTACAAGATTTTGTCTATCTCTTACGATTTACCAGTTACCCTTATACAAAAATCCTTCAGAATGAAGAAAACTTCTGAGGACATTCCCAGAAAATTTAATATATAATTACAATGGGTATGAATTTGCAGTCACTTTCAGTACTGTAGCTATGACAAAGATATGATATTTTAATGAAAATATTTAATTTTTAAATAATAGTTTTTAAATAATAAAAAGTATTAAAACATTTTCTAAGTAAAAGGTAATTTGTGGTGAAGGGATTTATTTTAAAATATTAGTGTCACATGCTTGGATGGCACCAAATTCTTTTTTTAGGTTCAGAGAAAATAACAAATGCATTTTGCAGTGAATATTTTTTGGTGGAGTGTAATATTTCTCTTCTATCTTAGTGTAAGTAGAGAAAGTGAAACACTAATTGAATGTGTAATATGAAAATACCTGTAGTTACTGTTTTCTGTGAGCAGATAACCGGTACCAACGTAAGAAGTCACAAGTTGTGAGAAGAAGAATGTTGAGTGGACCCGACTTGCAACTGAATCGACTGAGAGAAGCATCTGACAGCATGATGACAGAATTCAACCCAAACTATGAGTTTGGAGGAGACACGTACACTATTCGTGACCTAAAGGATATCCCTCGTGAACATCTACGGCTTCTCAAGTGAGCTATGTTGTGCATACGTAGTCAATTTTATCCTGAGTTCCTTGTGTTTGGTTTTACTAGTTTGTTTGTGTTTATGTGAAAATAAAACATACAACCATTATCTTAAATCCTACTGTGTTAATGAGACCGCATTTTTATTTGTTTTTGTAATGTTTTTTACTTATTT
Organism: Mantis religiosa; assembly: GCA_030765055.1. NCBI lineage: Eukaryota > Metazoa > Arthropoda > Insecta > Mantodea > Mantidae > Mantis > Mantis religiosa. The sequence continues at coordinate 143,390,030 of CM060958.1, read as the reverse complement.
GTTTGTTAATGTAGTGCTTCTCAGTTTATATATGCAATTATTTGATAAATAGATTTTAAAAACAAAAGACATATTGTTCCTGCATTGATAAGCATTTATACTGAGCTACTTATATTGAAATTTCATGTTTATATTGCAAGAAGAAGACAGAATTATTATCTTTCCTGACTAACAGTATACATTTGATGCATTTAGAAAAGAAGCTTTTACAGAAAATAAAATACTCCCATTTTCCTTTGTTAGTAAAGTATGAGGCTGTTCAATAAAGAATCATCATAATTTTTTTTGACAACATGCCTTTACTCATTGTTATGGTCCTTCTCAAAATAGTCTCCCTCAGATGCGATGCATTTGTCACAGTGTTTCTGCTGAAACCACTTTTTGAGAGGTCCTTCAAAATCACCTCTGCAGTCTTCACTACTGCTTCTGGAGATGGTTGATGCCTTCCGCAAAGGTTTTTCTTCACATTGGAGAATAGGAAAACATCACACATGGCTAAATCCAGACTATAAGGACACACAATTGATTTTTGCAAGATATTCAGCAACAACATTGGCAATATGTGGCTGCACATTATTGTGATACAGCATCCAACCTTTTTCAGAGACATATGGTCTTTTGTGTCTGATATGGCCTAGCAATATTTTTCAATATTTGAGAAAGTATTCTTAAGGTTATTTGCCGATCTTCTCTCACAATGAAAGCAGCAGTGTTGATGTTTTCTTCCGTAAGAGCAGTAACTGGAGCACTGAGTCCACCTTCATTTGAAATTGATTGTCTCCCCTCTTTAAACAACTTAAACTGGGGAAATATACGAGTCAAATGGAGAATTTAATGTCAGGACGGCACATTGGCCATGGTAGCTCAATGGGTTAGAGCGACTGGATGGAAACCAGGAGATCCGTGGTTCATATCCCAGCCATGACATTGAATTTTTCATGTTGACTGTATCAAAAACCTTAGCCTCTATGGCTAGTATGAGGAAATTACTAATTTCCATCAATTAACTAAAATAATAACAGTTAAATTATGAAGCCTGGGACTCAAGTACTTATGATAGTAAGTCGCCACAAACGGTGTATCTCAAATACGAGAGCCCCTAGTGTTTTACCGGGGAAATATATGAGTCAAATGGAGAATATAATGTCAGGATGGCACGTTGGCCATGGTAGCTCAATGGGATAGAGTGACAGGATGGAAACCAGGAGATCCATGGTTTAAATCCCGGCCGTGGCATTGAATTTTTCATGTTGACTCAATCTATCAAAAACCTTAGCCTATATACGGCTAGTGTGAGGAAATGATTAATTTCCATCAATTAACTAAAACTTAAACCACCTTTGAACTGTGGTGTAGGGAAGAACAGACTCTCCATAGACGTCCTGTAACATTGTATAGGCCTCAACTGAAGATTTGTTGAGATAAAAGCACAATTTCTAAGTTGCATACTGTTGAAAAAACTATTTGTAATATAATTTTGAGTTGAACTAATACTCAATGCTCCACTTATTGCTAGTATTTACCTAGAATGCATTTTGTTAGGATCTTCCTAACATCATCAGCTGTTGTTGACTAATAGATGTTGGTTCGGTAAACTCCTTGGAAGTGATAGGTGCGTCTCTGTTGGTATCTTGATGAACTTGAAATTTGGGTTTTCTTCAAAGGTAGTTTTGAAATTAAACAATTTTCTTGAATATTAGTTCGACTCAAAATTATATTAATTTTGTGCTTCATTTTGTCATAGTCCTTACACAATGGAAACTATTTGTAGTTGGTTTTTTGAAACTTTGTCACTTACATTTTTTTATTACTGAGGGACTAGTTTCGGAAGCCATTGCTTCCATTATCAACCTCTTTCCAACTGTCTGCTGATACGGGAACTAACTTACAGATCAAAGCTAATCCAATATAAGAAATGATTTACACTCATTTTGCAAAATTGGGGATGATGCTAAACGTGAATAAAACAGAATGGATGCAGATTAGCTTAAATAATAAAACACAGTCCAATATTATTGTGACAGTACAAAACATGAAGGTCAAACAGGTAAAGCAAACTTTTGAGGATTAATTATTGATAATAGTTTAAAATGGGACAAGCATATTGTAAAGATCATGGAGAAAATAAATAGTGGTATATACATATTAAAACAAGTGGCACAGGTAGTGTAATGCAAGTATATTATGCTTTTATACAATCTCATTTAAACTACAGGATCATTCTTTGGGGGTCTGCAACAATGAAATATATAATAAAAATATTTAGACTACAAAAAAGAGTGATTAAGGATCATAACAAAAATACAGAGTAAAACTTCATGTAGAAATGCTTTTAAAAAATTAAATTTACTAACAGTATCCTGCTTGTACATATATGAATGTCTGAAGTACGTAATAAGGATACACAAAGATAATAAAAACATGAATGTACATAACTATAACACTAGAACTAGGTAAAATTACTTGAGAAGCAGACTGAGAGGTTCTCCTGGTATGAAATGCAATGGAGTTATATAATTACCTACCTGATGCAATTAAAGAAATAAAGGATGAAGCAAAAGTGAAAATAGAAATTAAGTCGTCTTATAAAAAATGTCTTTTATTCAATAGAAGAGTACAAAACAGGCGTCATTTTATAAGGTTAGCTGTTACCTCTCTAGGAGGTACGAGTTCTGAACCGAAATGTTATTGTATATTAAATTTTGCAATTGTATATAAATTGCTTAAGTCTTATATATGCTAATTATATATCTAATGGACAAAATTTTAAAATTTGTAAGTGTAAAATGTACTATGTTATCTTTTCTCTTGACAAACCTTGTAAAATTTTATTGCAAAGGTGAATAAATCTGAATCTGAATCTCTCTGGGGGTGGAACTATGAACCTCTTTGTCAAATTATCTTCTGGTGGGATTTCAAAGTTCATTTCGCAATCCTTATTTTTCCATATGAATATGTTTTCCCATGTTGTCAATCTATTTTGGTTTATCACTCCTTTTAATAATTTTGGATTTGGATCAATGTCATGATTTTCATTCCAAAAATGAAATGCTACTGCTGACTTATCTTCTTGTTTCAGTCTGATGTTTCTAAAGTGTTCTTAGACTCTGGTTTTTAAATTTCTTGTAGTTTGACCTATATAGCATTTTTCACATTTCTTATATCTTCTTTGGTATATTCCATATCTGTTAATTGGTGGGATTTCATCTTTTGCTTTTTAATTTAGCAACTAGAATGAAAACCATGACATAGATCCATATCTAAAATTACTAAAAGGAAATTACACATACCACCCAAAAACATTTAATAGATTCAAAAAGATCTTTAAGTAACAAAACATCAACTTGATAGCTACTAATAGATACGTAGTTTTAAAATTGCTAAATTCAAAGACAAAAGATGAAATCCCATCAGTTAACAGATCTGGAATATACCAAATAAATTATAAGAATTGTGAAAAATACTACATAGGTCAAACTAAAAGAAAGCAATAAAATCTTCTTAAACCACTTGTCAAACTATAAAAACACTTTAGCTCCACTTACATTTAAAATTAGGACATGTTTCAAGGACCATGCGTCCCCATCATCAGCTGATGTTTGACTAGTTCTTCAGGTGACTCGTTGAACAGTGCCAGGAGAGGGAGGTGGTCACCTGAAGAACTATACAAACATCAGCTGATGATGGGGATGCATGGTCCTTGAAACATGTTCTAATTTTAAATGTAAGTGGAGCTAAAGTGTTTTTATAGTTTGACAAGTGGTTTAAAAATATTTTATTGATAAAGCTCCACTGTTTATAAATACTTCTATTTTATAGTTTTAATAAAAGAAAGCACTTTAGAAACATCAAAATGAAACAAAAAGAAAAGTCAGTAGTAGCATTTCATTTTTGGAACAAAAATCATGACATTGATCCAAAACCAAAATTATTAAAAGGAGTGATAAACCAAAATAAACTAACAACATGGGAGAACATATTCATATGGAAAAATAAGGATCGCGTAATGAACTTTGAAATCCCACCAGTAGATAATTTGACAAAGAAATTCATAGTTCCACCACCAGAGAGAGGAGAGCAGGTGACAACAGACGATAGTTGGATAGTGGTTGAAAATGGAGGCAATGGCTTCCAAAACTAGTCCCTCAAAAATATAAAAATGTCAGGGGCGAAGTGTTAGAAAACCAACTGCAAATAGTTTTTTAAATTAATTTTGGTGTTACTGTTACTAAATTCCACCAATCAAACATAATTGCATACTGTTCTTTGCACACCATCTCCATTATTTCAGTAGGCGATAATGAACATGTCTTTGTTTGCCCGCCTCTCATAGGTGAGAACCAGGAGTACTGTCCAGCAACGCAAAGTGGAATGTGCTCCCTTACTCCCTTATTCCCTGAAAGGAATATGCTCCCTTACTCAGTGGGACAAAGGCAGCAAATGTGTGTGACAGGGAATGCATGCTATACAAGGAACAGAACCGTTTAACAAACATGCGCCCTATTCACTCTGTACACTAAAACCGAGAAGATTCATGCACAAAAGTAGAAGACGTCAGAATGTTTTTGAATGGTCTGTAACTGTACTGACATGGAGTATCATAAACCTGTCCAGGGAGGGTGTGGTAACCTACTACAATCCCCCTGCATCTCAGACCCCGGAGACTTTCTCTCCTGTGGAGGACAGTACCAACAATGAACTACAACTGTGCTTGCCTACATATTAGGCTAACAGAATATCATAAGATTAAAAAAATTATGATAATTCTTTATTGAAGAGCCCTTGTATTTTGTATTTGTGTATGACTTCCATGCATGCCCCTTCTTGTATATCCTAACATTCTCGTATACTTAGTTCTGAAATGATATAGGAGTTATCGCATCTACCAACTTTGGTAATAATTTATATTGATAATGCCATTGGACACCAGAGACAGTCTACATTGGGCACTGCAGAACTTATAAATAAGCATCTATAAATATTGCATTTGTAAACTACAGAGCTTTAATGTATTAGTTGGCCTGAATCACACGTACACTTCCTCTATGCATTGTCAACCTCACTGAGTGCTTTCCATCTTATGAGTTAATGTAGTATGAGTAGTAACTTTGTTATAAGTGATGTCCATCTGCAATGAGACTTTCCTGACATTCCTAGTCGTCCTCGTCATAAAAAAATATAAAGGGTCTTTCTTAAATGTGGTTTTAATCCATCTTGTAACATTTATCGACCATAACAGGACACAATGGATAATTTAAAGAAAGAAAGATTGAGCATGAGAAGATTGTTTACGCGAGTGGCGAACACATTTTAAGATAAATTAAGGGACAGGAATTTCACAATGCATGATCTTGCCACAAGCTTTAAAATACTGGAAGATAAAGTTGAATGACTTTTTAGAAGTGATGAGCTACTGCAAGAGGAATATCGTACGATTCAGAGAAGTGAAGAAGAAGAAACACAATATTTGGACCAGACCGAAAGTTACAGCGAACGATGGCTGATTTTAAGAAGCAATTATGAAGAAATGTTAGAAAGGGTTTTTCTTAAGTGTGGTTTTAATCCATACTGTAACAATTGTAATTCATGACTCAGTCTGGAGGGTTTCCATTTTAAAAGTTTAGCAGCTTTGTGTACAGAGTATTCCAAAACACCATTTGCTGTGAAATACCTCTAACAGACTTCTTTGGAGAACATTTAAGTGATCAATTTCATCTATTGTTTCCCCCGTCAGAATATATCTTTTTCATATAAAATTAAAATAACTTATGCTTTTAACATTGAAGCAAAAATAATTAATTAAACTTTACATATCTTTGATAATACTTGTAATATATTCAATCATGACTAGTAAAAAGTAAACGTATGGCGTAATAGCCCTAAGTGTGCCTGAGCCTGCAAACCCAACTGTCGGCATCATGCTCACATACACAAGGCAGAGGAGGGTGATCATCCCAATAGATGTGGAGAGGAGATGTGGTCAGAACCCGTCATACCTAGCCAGAAAGTTGGTGTTCTAGACCAGGGTTCACTGCCTAGCTCCTCGATTTCCTCTTGATGCCGAGTGGGCACCAGTCCTATAACCTAGTAGGTGGGATTGATCCCGAGTGCATATTAGGTGCAGGGAACCAAAGCACAATGCTTTAGCCCAGTACGCCATAGTGCAGCACATAAAATTAACAATAAGATACAGTTTATTTTAACATGAAGTAGATAAGCAATAAGTGTTTATAAGAATAGTTCGTATTAGAGTAGAGAAACTTGTATGAGTATAACATATTAGATGTTTTGCTATTGTTGTTTAGCTAATAGCCTGCTTTTATTTACATATAAAGTACATCACACTTTGGCTCGAAGAACCAATACTCATTGGTCGTGAAGGAGTCTGTCTCTTTTCTGGAATGTATACTTATGAACACTCACACTGGACCATAAAACATCCACTCAGTGTGTCTCTCAATTTTTGGGCTCCAAAATGTAATTGATGTAATATGAAAAGATGTATAACATAATATTTAGGTACAGTCCGGTGTATGGAAGCTTTCTGATATATGGAGCAGCTGTTTAGGTTGGTAGGTGAATGGCACCATGCCCCCAATTCAAACCCCTGTCAGCGATAGGAAGGCGTGTGCCTGCCCTTTGTTTCGCATGGCGGAGGTGAACCAGAAGCCCAAACAGTTTAAGCTACATTGAAACATATAATTCAGAATATGTCTCATTGTACTTTGATTATTTTATCTGCAGTTACTTAAGACAGGAGCAGATTGCCCATCCTTTTTGAATAATGAACCTTCTCAGGTTTGTGCAGTTTTCTTGGGAAGGGAATGAGGAATGGGACAGATTTATGTTTTATTACGTGTATCAACTTGAACTCCACATTGCACATATTTATTTCGAATCATCTCATTTCATTACAAAATAATTTAAAGCTATAACTTAAGCTCTATCTACACAAAATATACTGAGCATACTAAAGCATATTCTCGTCACATAGACAAACATAGGGGGAACACACAAAGACAATAATATTCAAGTAATTAATCCACGAACCCCCATTCCTTATAACCCACCGCTTGTGTTTCTTCCAGGCTCTTGAGTTATGACATCAAACCAATGAGCGACAGACACAGCAAGGACGTGGTGTTGACAATTGCTCCATTAAGGTTAAATTCCTCCTTACCCCTCCCCTTGCACTACGCACCTCGGCTATGCACCTTGTTCATCGATCATTGCTTGTGTTATTGAATTTCGATATAAATCAATAAGAGATTGGCACAGCCAGGACTGGTGTAAAACACAAATTGTGAAACAGTTATGCCAACATTATATAAAGTAACACACCAAAAAATACCAACAGTATCGGAACATTTCCGTGCACTGGACTGTACCTTATGATTACCTGATAAACTTTCTTTACAAAGAAACCAAGTATATCTTTTTGTTTAATTAGTGGACTGTTTCTAAAGGGGACAATGAAACCTAGTCCAAGAGATCATGATGCAATAAATATCATGTTTGTAATAATGTATTTTATTTTGTAAATTTAATGAATTTTGTTTACTGTAAATGTGATTTTTTTTTTTTTTATGTTTTACCTTAAATTTGTTTTCCTTTTTCCTTTCCATACTGACAGTTTTTATTTTTGAATAGAAATTTGTTTGAAATTTATTTTTAAATAGTATGTATGTGTTAAGGCCCCAGCAAGTAAACATAAGGTGGTGATAGCAGTGTGGTGTTGCTGACATCTCTACTGTAGATTGTTTTTGTCCTATGGATTTCACACACACATACAAATGATGTGCTTCTGTTATTTTAGATTCAGGGAACCTCAAAACATATTACTTCCCTTCTATGTACATACATAAGCAGACTTGTAGGGCACTAGACTGGATTAGACTATGTTATGGAGGGGATTTGACACAGAGGTTGAAGTTTGGTCTATTGTACCTAAGCCCCCAAGTGGAGTACCCCGGGAGGAAGGATGAGGCAAGAGGAGACAGAGGGCAGCCGTCCCAAGGAGCCATGACAGTGCATAGGGCACTGTCGTGGGATGGCCACCCTCAGTCTCCTCTCACCTTATCCTTCCTCCTGAGAGTGCCTCACTTGGGGGCTTAGGTACAATAGACCAAGTTTGGACCTCCATGCCGAATCCCATCCGTAGCATAGTCTAGTCCATTCTCTAGGAGTACCACACACCTTGTGATGTTTTATAACCCTGTACTCTAAGAATTATAAAGAAATGATAGGAGCTTTGCTTATATTTGTGAATGGAAATCTTGCAAATTTCCCTGCATAACTGTGCAGGAATTTATTGGTAAACATTCATGATATTAATAAGGGTTAAGTATATAGTATAGATATGCTAGGTATGGTTCTCAGCAAATTGATTAGGTGACTTAGAAAATTGGCTAATCTAAATTTGCAAAATCAGTATTGTAAAAATGGATTTTATACTGGAATAGTGGTTTTGAGCTTTGTTGGGGCTTCCCTCTGTGGATGAATCCAAAAGTTCCTTAACATTACCTGTATTTAAAGAGTTCTCGCTTTCATTATATCCACTAAATGTCATTTCTTGTCTACTTCCCTAATAGGATATTGCACGAAAAGCTTGTTAAGCTTAATGTTCTCATTGTATTTTATAATGTATAGACCTGGGCTTTCCCGAAGAGTGTCTGCAATTTTTTTCTCAGTTCCTTCAATCCAACACAGTTATGTTCCTCATAACAACGAGTCTTAAATGTCCTGATATATTTTGAAGATGCTCCACCGCTAAGTTTTTCTAAACATAGTACTGGTGTTGGCCTACCGACATTTACCATGTCGCGTTGTCATCATTTTTACATAAAGAAAAGGGTGTTTGGAGAATGGAACACACAAAGTTGTGTGTTGATTCATTGTAAATCACTTAAATATAAAAAATTAAACACTTCACATATCACACAATAATCATTGATCACATAAAAAGATTACGTTTTTACACAGGATGCAAACTGATAATAAACAGTAGCACATGATATGTGGGGCTCGCCTCAAACACATTACCACTTCTACTAACAAATTTCTTTTCAAATAAATGAAAAAGTAAGAAGAAAGTCCTGTATTGTGTTGGCAACACGAGTTGATGCGAAATATACAGCTTCTATGAATTGAACCCGTAGCCATGGTAACCAGCAATGTATTCGGCCCCTCCAACCTCTCCTCACTCACCGCATGTGTTACGGTCACCTTGGTCTTTTAATAACGAATCATTAGTCGGGAAGTAAGCTAGCTGCATTATCGATGTGTGGGCGCCAAGAGAGCGGTTCCATTACAAAATATAATTTGGAGAACTTTTATAAATGAAAATTAAATGCTAGAACATAAAACATAACCATGAAATTATTAATTTTTAGATGAGTAGTATTTATTACACATCTGCTTCACTTTCGTACCTATTTTGAGGACATGTTTCGCAAATCATCGTTTGCATCTTCGGCTCTTATGCGACTAAAGCTTGATCCAGTGGTGTGGGTAATTATGGGGTTGCTGCTGCCATCTGTTGATTTAGTGATGAACATAAATGTGGGATTCTCTTCTGGCGGGATTTCAAAGTTCATTAGTTGGTTTTTATGTTTTTCTATGTATATTCTCTCCCATATGACGAGTTCACCATGTTTTTGTACGTATTTTAGTAATTCTGTGCTATCTTCAATTTCATGATTTTCAGACCAGAAATGAGCTGCTATTGCGGACTAATCAATATTTTTGTATCTTAAGTGCCTGAAGTGTTCTTTCTTTCTAGTGCCTATGTTTCTTTTTGTCCTCCCTATGTAAATTTTTTCACAGTCTTTTCACTTAATCTTGTAAATGCCTGTGGTGTTCCAATACAGTTAAATCTCGATATAACCATGTAAGTTATTCAAAAACAAGTAGGTGACTTGGCGATTCAAACGCATCAAGGAAGAACTGCCCCTGGTATATGTCTCATAAAAATTGGATCATAATTATGGAAAATGATTAAATTGCAGGCTTATTTACCTGCAATTAATTAATATTTAAAATTTAACCCAATGACTTAAAAAATTCTTTAAATGTAAAAAACTTCAAAAAGTAAAATGCCTGATTGTTTCGTTTTGGTTCAAGGAGTAAAGTCAGAAATAATGCTACATATTGCAAATGATAATAATTAAACAAAGAAATATGTCAGTTGTACATAAATCACTCTGTATGCAGATATATTGTTGCAACCAGGGTTGTAAGGAGGATGAAGGACTTACAATCCTTAGCCGCAACTAGGGACATAGCTACTGAAATGATGGGGAAACAGATGGTAGAACTAACTGGTAGGGGGTAAGGACATGAGGAAGGTTAAAGATAGCACCAGCGTCAAACCACATTGACAAATGTATTCCACAATTGGTAGAGCAGAACAAAGTGCTCCCTCATCTTGAAGATATCAGGGGTGCAATTGAAATATTATATAAATTATGACAGTGAACTGTACCTTTGGTTCAGGGTTGCATAGGTGTCTGAACAAATTGGTATATGAAAGGTGTAGTCTGGCACTAATCCTCTTCCTCCACTGTTTTGACTTGAATGTATTCAGAGTAATATGGTTTTGTAGTATCACTATCCACGTAAGTCTCGTGGATATATCAATCTTCCAGCATCAGTGACTCCGTCATAAAACTTTGTGAGAAGGACAGACCTCGTCAACAGATTTTGTGATAAGACCCCGCGCATACTAACTTCGATCACTTAAATAGAGATTCCGCCAAAATGGCTGCCAATTCATATATCAATGTTTCCCATGACCTCTGGGTAATTTTGGCATTTTCCATGCTTAATTTTCTACTTCCTACTTGGTCCTTGGTACTTCCTACTTCCTACTATTGCACCATTTTGTGTCATCCGTGTTTACATAATTGAAAATGAGTTGCCTAAATCTTCCTTTGTTTTGTTGACAAAGCAGGAAGTATCCCCCAGTTCAATGACTCTATCCCTTCATCTAGCAATGTGAACCAACTGGTTCACACTGACATATTCAAACTTGCAATATAGGAAATGAAATGTTAAATTCCAATAGTTAGAATCCTTTCCAGATCATGTTCAGACCATATACACAACAATATCATTGTGAGCTAATATGGAGACACCCTCCAAACTGTTGTTTGCAAAATCAGTATGTCATTAAGAAATACATTTGTAAAACAACAGACAAAACATGCAGAAATCTAATAAAGCACACAAGATATGTGAGTTATGGAACTTGTTGCTCTTTGGATGGGATTTCTGCTGTGCTACAGTCACCAGGAACACAGAGGGGCAAGTATTCTGTTTCTCTTTCTATGAAATGGATGACTCTACCTCTAAAGTTCTAAAATTTTCCTGTAATGTCTTATTTCTATAACTAAACTATTGTTATCAATGTTTATCTTTCTCTATTCCCTATTTAACTGTGTATTCATGTGACAATTTCTATCTTTCATTGTTGCATGGGAAAAAGGAATTTAATACATGCACTCATATGGCTTTCTCTACTTGGCCTTGTACACACAATTCTTAAAAACACTTATTCTTTTATATAATTCTTGCTAATGAGGATTAACATTTGTAGAAATGGTTTTATTAGACAGTAAAATATGTGTGTCAGTTTCTTACACAGGGTGTAATGAAAAGGTATGTAAAAAATTTGATTAAACATTTTTTTCCGATACAGGATTTAAAAAAATGTTTTATGAATATTGGTCCAAAAATTGTGTATTTCCTTTTAAGAACACTTTTTATACAGCTGGACCCCCAACAACACTCAATGTCAGAACTATGTTAAAACAGGAATTCATAGCACATGTTCAAAATGGTCTCTATTAGTTGCAATGCATCCATCAATCCGTTGTAGCATGGACTCCCTAATGCAATGAGTTAGGCCAGGAGAATTTGATATTGTCTGGCAGCCTTTCACTATATGAGCATAACAAGTCTTTACTTCTGGTACTGGAGTTGCTTAAAACAAAAGATTTCAAATGTCCTCACAAATAAAAATCTATAATCTGTCTCAACCTAGTTTAATCCTGCTGTAAACATTTGGGTAGGAAGAGAGACAGAGACAGAAACGGTTAAGCTGTTGATTGGTTTAGTGAAGTTAATGGACGTTTTCTTTTATTTGCATGTGTACGATTAAACCCCTCCTTTAAGTACAGTACTGTAAGTAGTTTTCTTTTTGTGTGTTTGGAGGAATTTAGTAACAGTGACGTCAAAATTAATATAAAAATTATTTGTGGTTGGTTTATTGACACTCGTTACTTACTTTTTCATATATTTATGAGAGACTAGTTTCAAAGGCCCTGGCCTCCATTTTCAATCTCTTTCCAACTGGCATCTGTTGTTTGCTCTCTCTGGTGGTGGAACTATGAACTTTTTTGTCAAATTATCTACTGGCGGGATTTCAAAGTTCATTACGCGATCCTTATTTTTCCAGATGAATATGTTCTCCCATGTTGTCAATCTATTTTGGTTTATCACTCCTTTTAATAATTTTGGATTTGGATCAATGTCATGGTTTTCATTCCAAAAATGAAATGCTACTGCTGACTTGTCTTCTTGTTTCAATCTGATGTTTCTAAAGTGTTCTTTGACTCTGGTTTTTAAATTTCTTTTTGTTTGACCTATGTAGCATTTTTCACAATTCTTACAATTTATTTGGTATATTCCAGATTTGTTACCTGAAGGAATTTCATCTTTTGTTTTTGAATTTAGTAATTTTAAAATTGAGTATCTATTAGTAGGTGCCAAGATGATATTTTGTTCCTTGAATATCTTTTTAAATTTATTAAATGTTTTTGGATGATATGTGAATGAACTGAATATGCTGTTGCTTTCTTTTTCTTTAATAAATGTGGTTGCTTCCTTAATGGTTTTCTTTAGTTTAGATTTTCTAATTTTCTTCAACACCTAATACACATAGCAGAAGAAAACGGATACAACAAAAGTTTGGTGACCCCGGGCTCATTTGAGCATAATTTCACCCTTCTCATTCATCGTCCGATATGACTTAAAGTTGGAGGACATAAATTACAATATATATATATATATATATATATATTTAACAATTACTAAAGGACGCTTGCATTCCTATACCAGACAGGTCTGTATCGAGTTAAATGCTGATTAAGATGTTATTTGATAGATAGAGTCAACATGAAAAATTAATGCCATGGCCGGTATTTGAGCCACAGATCTCCTGGTTTCCATCCAGTCACTCTAACCCATTGAGCTACCATAGCCTAAAGTCTCCGTTTGACTCATATATTTCCCTGGTAAGCCACTAGGGGCTCTTGTATTCGAGATACACCATTTGTGGGCGACTTACTATCGTAAGTACTTGAGTACCAGGCTTCATCATATGAAGCTAGTGTGAAGAAATGATTAATTTTTATCGATTAACTAAAATAAGATGTTATTGTTTATAGTTGAAAACCCAGGAAAACCACCAACAAACCCATGAGTCAGGTAGGTCAGCCACGGGAATCAAACCTGGACTTCCCAAATGTAGGCGACAGATGAAATTGCCTGAGCCATCCCACTCAGTTGGAATGGAACACTGAGAATCATAGCAGAAAAAATGCATGCATAAATAAATAAAATAAAAGGAAGGAAAAGAACTACTTGGGATTCAATGTGTTAGCAAGGCTGTCAATTGCCAGTATCATATCAGCACTGCTAGTGTGCAGAAATATCATCCAGCAATAGTTTTTTGCTTGCCAGTGAATCTGCTAAGTTGGAGCTGTCACATTTAAGCTCACTTTTGGTCTGGACCAGTTTTGAACCCAGAACTTTTGATATCAGTAGACCAGCGCCTAAAACTCAGCTGACACTTATGATGTCCCCTCCATTCTCTAGTCATAGTTATATGAACTGAAACTGTTTCCTTATTCTTGCAAGAGACAGTGTGCAATGGACAGTGCAATCTTTTTAGTAGATGTAAGAACTATATATTGGAGATTTAATGAGTTGAAGTTCGCAAAATGTTGTTAGAACAATAAAAAGCAAAACTATTAAGTGTGCAAGCCATTTGAAATGCATATGATGCACATAAGAACTTTCTCTTTATCTTTCCAGGCATTTAGAGATAAATCTAAATGTTTTAGCTATTGGGAAATGTTTTATTTATTTAACAAGATAAAAATAATATCATTCCAGTTATTGTTTTGTCCATCTGTTTGCTTTCTCTACTGTGAAGCACTGGTTGCAGAATTTCCCATTATTGATGTTATTGTGGTCCTCTGTGTGTATATATGTGCACGTGCATACACTTGCTTTAAAAAAAGGATCTTGTTTCATATGATAGAATATTAGAAGGATCAATTAAATCTTATATTCTCTGAATTAAATTAAATTCTTAAGCCTCTAGGATATCCTTATATATGCATGACATTTGCATTATTGAAATTAACTAACCATTTACATTCAGTTTTACTGAAGAATAAGTTTCAGTTTCACTTGATCACTGTAACATGAATATATTAACTCTTATTTTCCCCTATTTCCTGCCAAAAAATTATGCAAAGATGTGCAATTTCTGACTTATCCAAAGACTTTTCTAAGTCCAAAATACATAATGTGCATATTAAAAGACTTATTGAGTCATATTTTATCAAAACTTTCTCATCAACTACGAGAGCTGTTCAATAAAGAATGATCATAATTTTTTTACGGTCATAATTTTTTGCACTAAAATTCAATCTTATATATTCTCTTAGTTTAATGTGAAACAAACACGCCGTAGTAGCTTCATTGTTGGTACTCCTGGTTCCTGCCTGTGAGAACCAGGCAAGTTCAGATATGTTCAGTATCGCCTACCGCTGCAATGGAGGAACCATATGCGGCTTTGAAATTCTGTTATCGTCTCAACAAATCTTCAGTTGAGGCTTATACAATGTTAGAGGAGGCCTATGGAAAGTCTGCTCTTTCCTACAGCACAGCTCGAAGGTGGTTTAAAATGTTTAAAGAGGGGAGACAATCAATTTCAAAGGAAGGTGGACCCGGTGCTCCAGTTACTGCTCTTACGGAAGAAAACATCAACACTGCTGCTGCCATTGTGAGAGAGGATCGACGAATTACCTTAAGATCACCTTCTGAAATACTGAACATTTCATTGGTGCCACCTACACGTTGGTGACAGAAACATTACACATGAGACGTGTCTGTGCCCTATGGGTTCCAAGACTGTTGATTCCCGAACAAAAGGACATTCGCATGCAGATCTGCATGTAGTTAAAGTTGATGTTAGAGGAAGATCCGGAGTTTCTTTCAAACGTAATCACTGCTGATGAAACTTGGTTACATCATTTTGATCCTGAGCGCAAACAGCAAAGTTCAGTGTGGAAATCTCCTTCATCACCAACCCCCAAAAAGCAAAAGTGGTTGCTTCTGCTGGAAAAGTTATGATCATCTCAATTTTTGATATTCGGAATGGTTTATCAACATGTTGTACCTGCACACACATCAGTAACTGGACAATACTACAGGGATGTCCTGAAAACATTGCAAGACCATATCAGGCACAAAAGACCGCATTTCCACGAAGCAGGCTGGATGCTGCACCACAATAAGGCGTGGCCGCATATTGCCAATGTTGTTGCTGAATATCTTGCAAAAATCAATGTGAAGTACATCCCTCACCCTCCCTATAGTCCGGATTTAGCCCCATGTGACTTTTTTCTCTTCCCTAACTTGAAGAAATGCCTTCGTGGGAGCCATTATCCATCATCAGAAGTAGTGGTGAAGCCTGCGGAGGTGATTTTGAAGGATCTCTCAAAAAATGGTTTCCAGCATGTCTTTGAAGACTGGCAGAAACGCTGGGACAAGTGCATCACATTCAGGGGAGACTATTTTGAGAAGAACCATCAACATTATGAGGATGAGTAAAGGAATGTTGTCAAAAAAAAATTGTGAGCATTCTTTATTGAACAGCCCTCATATTAAAAATAGGAATATTTTCATCAGCTGATAGGCAACTGACAGGGGAAGTAAGAGAAAACTGCTTAGAAATGAGGTTAGGTATGAATAAAGGAAGTGTTCTGTAGAGAGGAAGGAAAAACTATATATAGCCAAAGTTAGGTGGGAATATAAGTATTCTTCTCTGAGAGGCAGGGAAAAACTGCACCGAAGTGAGGTTAGGTGGGGATATAGGGATTCTTCTGTGAGAAGTAGGGAAAAACTACATTGATGGGGGTTAGATAAGAATATAGTAGGTACTCTTCCGTGAAGGTTTCAGAAAAATTGCATTGAAGTAAAGTTAGGTGGGAATTAAGGTACACTTCTGTCAGTAGTAAAGACAAACTGCATTAAAGTGAGGTTAGGTGTGAATATAGGTACTCTTCTGTGGAGATAAAGAAACATTGTATTGAAGTGAGGTTAGGTATGAATAAAGGTATTCTTCTTTGGGAGTGAGGTAAAGCTATGTAAGTGTGCGGTTAGGTAGGTATATAGGTACTCTTCTCTGAGGAATGGTGAAAAATTGTACAGAAGTGAAGTTATTTATGCATACAGGTATTCATCTGTTACTGCATAATAGACTATATAAGAGAAGAATATGGTATATACCTATATATATGGTATTAGTTATCAGAATGCAATAGTTACACCCCAGGTAGTAGTTTTGAAAAGCATTGTAGCTTGTTGTTTCTTAATATTTGTTTGCCAAGTACTACTGTTTCCTAACTACTAAACAGAACAACCTTTATTCACCAAAATTTAATCCAAATATTAACCTTTGTTTTTAAATGAATCTTAAATAAATAATTTCATTGAACTGATCCAGAATAATACATGATCACCTAGTCATTACTGGATTAAACTTCAGAAAAATTAACCTTTGAATTATTATTTTTCTATAGGTTTTAGTACATTCAAACTTCAAAGGGATACATAAAAAGTTTAATGAAAACTATGAACAAAATATTGTTGAAAGAATTGAATTTTTGCTGTAAATATTTACTTGAAATATCAAGGATCATTCTACTACACAGGGCTTTGGGCCAAGGAGCATTTGGAGAGGTGTATCAAGGTTTCTTTCGGCATCGTGCTGGGGATGCTGTGGAAATGCCTGTAGCTGTCAAGGTAAGCAATATAATTTACTAAATGTTCTGTGTATGTGTTGTAAGCTGTGATTATATTTAAAAGAGAAGAAATATTGATAAAGACTACGCATATAATTGCAATATTAGCTTATTCTGGTATTCTGTAGTAATTTTTGGCAATTTACATTATTACTTTTTCTGTAGAAACATTCATTACCAGAGAAGACCTTATATTTGTATACTTAGATGTCACTATTGGTAAATTCCTGTAAATATTACTAGGAAACATATTTTTCGTACTCAAATAAAATAGGCCAATTCTTATGCAAAATAACTTGCTGATTCCAAAAGTGCCTCTTAAACTGCTGTATCATGTAACAATATTCTTTTTCATTATAAAAACTTACTAAAATAGGCTATGATACCAACTCATATTAATTTAATTCAAAATAATAGCCATTTTATTATTAAATAACACTTTTATTAATTTCAAAACTTTAAATTAGAATTAACACTGTGAAGTAATGTAATAATTAAAATTATACATTGAGTTGACTGAGACACTCTGTACTTCACATAACACAAACTTTAATTAACACTTTTATTATTTGAAATAAGTAGAACAATTTTCCATCGCATAAGATTTGTCAGTAAATTCAATTTTTGAGTCTCTATCAAAATCATATTTTAAGGGATGTGCCCAGCTGATAAAATTAAGTTGAGATAAAATTACTGATACAGAATTTAATAACTTTTCATAAAGATCTAAATGTGTCTTATTTCATGTTCTATAATGAAAAAGATTCATATCTTTAGCATTTATCAATTTATGGCCCTCAGCTCCGTAGCCAATACTGTTTTATCATGCTCCTCTCCATCTATCTTTCAATTCACTGTGTAAATAAACCAAAATGTTGATCCTGAGTACTCCACTGGGTGGTCTGTTTTTCATCTGTGTTGTTTTGTATTGGAATTTGGATTCTTCTTTTGGTTCATATTTAGCTGTGAAAGTGTAATGTAGTTAATTGGCAGTGCTGAAGAAAGGTTACAGATATGGATAAGAGCAAGCCTAGAAAATGTACTCATGATCCCAATAACTTTTTTTTGCATATGTGTACAATTTATACCTAAATTGCAGCAAAAAAATGTAACAAGTATTACTGAAACAGTATATCCATTAAACTTTGGTTGTAGTCTAGGAGATTAAGATAAGGATTTTGCCCCCATGTTTGTTGCATATCGTGCAGAACTGGTCTTAATCAATGACTACACAATAAATGCAAATGTTTGCCATTTGCGGTGCCTATTGTGTGGAGAGAACAATCTAACCATTCAGTTACAGGTGTTTCTAGAAAAAATAAATGAGTGTCAAATATCCTAGTGTTGCTTTTGCAATAAGACCAGTTTCTCTTACTGAAGATCTTCCTGTGCCTGATCCTTCAAAAGCATGAGTTGAAGAAAATGATGGATCAAGTTCAAATCATTATGTAGGTGACAGTGAATCCTCTACATCGCAGGACCCTACATATCAAAGTGAATGAAGTGAAGAAAGACATTTTGTTTCTCAAGAGGAACTAAGCGATCTTATTCATGATTTTAAACTATGTAAAAAACAGTCCGAATTACTCAGTTCCAGGCTACAGGGGTAGAGTATCCTGGCAAGAGAGACTATACCAACATTTTACCGATCTCGGCATCAACAGTTTTCACAAAAAAAAACAACATACGTTTCTGCATTAATGTTAATGGTTTAATAAAGGAATTAGGTATTGAGAATTATGTGAAAGCTTGGCACCTCTTTATTGACTATAAATACAGTTTAAAGGTAGAGTTGCTACATAGTGGCAATTTACTACCATCAGTACCATGGTACCACTTCATGGCAGGGTAGAAGTGACAACAGGTGTCTTGGCATTGCATGTCGGGATGATAGGCTCTTGGTTAGAACTCCTTTCTCTGGTAGGACATTGTCGGGTCTCCGAATGTGGTTTGGTGGGGCAATTTCTAGACCACAGTAAGGTGGGATGCAAGTTTTTCTAGCTTGTGCGGGAGTTTCCAGCTCATAAAGTGTAGGGACCCTGGCCTCTGCATTGTTGTGGTTCATTGGGATGGCTGCCATCTGTTTCCCTTTGCTTCATCCTTCCTCCTGGGGGTGAATAATTTGGGGGCATAGGTACAATAGACCAAGTTTGGACCTCTGTTTGGACCTCCACTTCCGGGTACCACATTCCTGGCAGTTTCTTGGGCTTTGCAATGTTATACTTGCGGCAATAATATTTTGTGATTTTAAAATAAAATAAAAATTGCAGAATTGCTACCAAATAATTGAAAAACTACTGAGCAAGTACAAAAGTGATTGACACATTGCTTCACTCACACTGTTTATTCACAGGACATGTTTCAAGAGCTCTTGCTCCTATCATCAACTGATACTCGATTAGTGTAAGTTGTAGTGGTTTCCTCTTTCTCTGTATTGTCAATAGATGGCGTGATGTACTTGTCAAAGATGTCCGGTGGTGGAGTTTCAAAATTCATGACTCTATGACGATTTTTGTTAATGAAGATTTTTTCCCATACGGAAATCATCATTAACAAAAATCGTCATAGAGTCATGAATTTTGAAACTCCACCACCGGACATCTTTGACAAGTACATCATGCCATCTATTGACAATACAGAGAAAGAGGAAACCACTACAACTTACACTAATTGAGTATCGGCTGATGATAGGAGCAAGAGCTCTTGAATAAACAGTGTGAGTGAAGCAATGTGTCAATATCTTCTCGGTCACTTTTGTACTAATTTGCGCTTCACTGTCCCTACGCTTCTTTCAAGTTTATACTTTGACTACTGAGCAAATTTTCTAAAGTATCTTTCAACATCAATACCATGCAAGTACCATGAGTATCGAGGTATCACAAGTATGAAGGAGTCATCCCAAGTTAAAATGTATACATTTTGCCATAACATGATAACTTTCAAAGGAAACTGCTCTCCTATGTCTCTGGGTTGTACTATTAGCAAATGTAAGGCAACATCATAAACAGGGTGACGGACATTGTAGCCAGGTTTCTGGCTCCTTTATTTCCTTCAAACACATACCTTGTAAACCCAAACCTCAAAGTACTGCCACCCTTGACAAAGTAGTGGGGCAGAGGTGTCATGTTTTGGAAGAAACTATATGCTCCACTTCTTGCCAATTTTGCTACTAAAATATGATTGTTTTTCAAGTTTAATAATCAGGACTGTTATATTATTATCTAATCAATAAATGTTTTGAAAATGCAAGTCTGTGTATTATATAATAATTGACTATTTTTGTAATGTTGTGCAGACTCTACCAGCACTGTCAACACACCAAGCAGAAACTGACTTTCTCATGGAAGCATTAATTATGAGCAAATTTAACCATCCCAACATTGTACATTTCATTGGGGTGTGCTTTGATAAACATCCCCGCTTCATTGTGTTGGAGCTATTAGCAGGAGGAGATCTTAAAACTTTCCTCAGGGAGTCCCGTCCCAAACCAGTGAGTATTACATTTGACCTCTATTCTATGCACATTTTGTGACAAACTTTGAGCACATGGTATTTTTTGTTTACAGAGGTAAACAGAAAAGTAATTATATAGGAGACATTTATTTCATTTTAAGTACAAGGATAATGCAGGAAGCAGTGACCTTTTGGCTTTAATAAATTAAAGAACAAGTAATTTTAAAAAAGCAGTAATCTAGTGTGTTGCACTAATCTTCTCCACTCTTGTAAACATTAGTTTTACAAATGCTTATTCTTCTATTCTATGCTTTTAAATGCTTATTCTATGGAAGAATTGCAAAGCAAATGTTATTTTCAGGAAATACAGCAAAGGAATTGCTGACTATATCTGCTGAGAATGTGTATGGGTGTATTATTTACTCCAGTTGAAGGCCAATAGGTTCTCTAGTGAGAGATGTCATATTGAGATTAGAAGTGTTTAATTTGAAAGTACTATTACTTCTGTGTTTATTTTCTAGGAACGTCCTTCTCCTCTTACTATGAGAGACTTGCTGATGTGTTCAATGGATGTAGCAAAAGGTTGTCGTTACATGGAAGAAAACCGTTTTATCCATCGGGACATAGCAGCTCGTAATTGTCTGTTGACTACCAAAGGTCCTGGTAGAGTTGTCAAGATTGCAGACTTTGGAATGGCTAGAGACATCTACAGGTAAGTTGCACAAATGTAACCAGTTGATGGTTCAGACAGCAGGTGAACTGATTTGGATGTCTAAAGTCTTCCAGGAGAGCCAACAGGTACCTTTTAATTGCTAACCTTCTCAGTGATTTGGAAGTTTTCAGAACCACCGCAAACATTTAATGTATCTAGTGACAGTGCAAGGTTTTTAAACCAATTTTGGTTCACAAGAAAAGTTGCAATGGAGAATTGTACTAGTATTTTGAAATCATAATGTTTTTAATATCATACCAAATTGAAACATAAACTTTATTTTGCAGTTATTGCTGTAGATTTGTAAGGGTTTTTTGTGATGGATGCAAAAATTCAGGGTTGCTTGCATCATTCAATAATGCAACATCAGCATCAGTGTTATCAGTTTGGCTGTTGTGACAAACACGATAGGGATTTGAAAAGTTAAATTGAAACTAACACTGTAAAGTAATATAGTAATTCAAATTGTACTATGAGTCGACT
Organism: Mantis religiosa; assembly: GCA_030765055.1. Lineage (NCBI taxonomy): Eukaryota > Metazoa > Arthropoda > Insecta > Mantodea > Mantidae > Mantis > Mantis religiosa. Next base: position 143,368,283 of record CM060958.1, on the reverse strand, counting down.
GAGACACTCTGTACTTCACATATCACAAATTTGCTTTCGTTGCTTTTTGTCTTCACTTGAAGACATCAAAAAATTGACAACTGGCTGGAACCTTGGTGTTCCAGCTGATCATGGTTCTCCGGAGATGAGACATCTGGTGACGATCCAATGAGTTTAAGTCAAATATTTTCTTCCTATGGAATGTCGAAATTCATTAAGTGTGTTTCAGATTTCTTTATATTGTGACTGCAAGGGCTATGTAGATTTGGAAATATGGTTTACACAAATTTAAAACAACTATTGCTGCAGTAAAAAGATGTGAAATTGACAATTAGCTGTCTTCAAGGTCAACTCGGTGCTCCGCCGCATGTAAAAAAATGAAAGATATTCTGCGGTACACTTAGTCATTGACTGTTGCAATAACCAACACACACCTGCCACTTCTAACACCTTGCAGGGTGTTTATACTGCCCAGCCATTGTTTTTAGAATGCTGCAGACGTTCCGAGACATTTCTCAGCAACAACAATGGACCGAACACTCTGAAGCCTCTCTCTGACTCTTTCTCTCCTGTCCACATGACCGGCTCTGTCTTATGGCACAACATTACCACACGGTTACAGTATAAATGTTTACCCAGATGTTTAATTCTTGATTCAAATAAACTGATTTTAGTAGTTGGGTTTTATGTTCTATGTTGTCGTTATCATGCCAAAAATGTGCTGCTACTGCAGATTTATCTATTTCTTTTTGCTTGATGTTCCTAAAGTGGTTTCATCTGGTTATAATGTTACGTTTCATTTTTCTTATATATTTTATTGCAGTCTTAGCAATTAATTCTATAAATGCCAGTTTCTTTACCAGAGGAATTTTGTCTATTTTTGGTTTTTTGACGAGGTTTCTGGTATTGAATTTGTTTACTGCTGCCAGGGTGATGTTAAATCCACTGAAAATCTTTTGAAATTTTCTGGTTTCCCATTGGTGATACGTGAATTTCTTTATGTTTTTTTGTCCTTAAAAGCTGCTAAAGTGCTAACCTCATTCAACTGCTTTTGTCTACTGAATCTTTTTATTTTCTTGTCTACCAGTTTGTTTGCTGAAACTGTTTGCTATTGCCATTTCTATTATTTTGGTATATTTGGTGATGTATAGGGATGTTATCATATTATACATTGTACTGTGCCAATTTGTAACTAGTGATGGGCTTTTGGAATCTGCAGGTTTTTGTAGTTTTCAGAAGGCAAAGTTTGATGAATCAATAATCCAAATTTCAATGAAAACTCCAAAGTATTTCTACTAAATTATTTTTTCAATATAAAGAAGATGCTATCCATTATTTTAATTTAAATCAGTGTTATGTGTACAACAAATTTAACACATTTTTGCACTTAGAGAAGTTTTAATATTTCCATCTTGATAGAGACTGAAAATTGAAGTATCCAAAATTGTTCTACATTGTTACATTGTACTTAGAGTTACAAATGTACTTAATTATATCTCTCTATAACATAATGAGGAAAGAATAATTTTGGCGATTGATGAAAAAGTAAAAAATATAAAAAAAGGAATGAGAATATAGAGTTATTTACCTTTGAAGAAGGCAAAGAAAATTGTTAGCATGTAGTTAAATTTTTCAGTTACCTCAATGTGTACATATTAATTTGTGTTTCAGGGCTGATTATTACAGAAAAGGTGGAAAGGCGATGCTTCCCATTAAATGGATGCCTCCAGAAGCATTTTTAGATGGCATTTTTACTTCAAAAACTGATGTATGGTAAGTAATAGCTTTCCATAGCAAATTACAGTATACTCTCAGTAATTTGGGCTAATCTCCAGAAACACGAGAGTATCCTCAACATATAAGTCGGGGTTGTGTGAAAGCAAAAGTACCAACTTTATGAAGCTTATATCTGAGAATGTTACAAAGTTTGAATGAGTTTGTAAATATAGAAAACATTTATCATCATTATGTAATCCAATACTTTCATTTGAATGATCTCAATCCGAACAGTACGACAAGGTCTACCCAAAAGTCCGAAGACTCCCAGGAGCAATGGAAAACTTTGGGGTGCTTTCCTTGCAATACCTTGAGTCTAAAAGCCCCCCCCCCCCATCTCAGGATGGGTGGAAGTGAATATGCCATCAACTGTACAGTAAATGTTATTCCTGACATGATCTACATCCTAGAGTTATACTTGTATTGTCTAATCTCATTAAAGGATCTAAGAATAGAATATTTATTGTCACATAACGATTACATTGTGAGCCTAAGCTGGTAGACTGGTGACTCGTCAGGTTATATATAAAACAAGAATTAACATAAAAGAGAAAACTAATTCTAATGTGTAGATTGTATAGAAGGTGTTATTTATGCAATATAAATTGTCAGTAATTATAATATTGTGTCCTCCATGAATTCTTGTATGGACTGATATGTCTTATCTAATAACATTTCTTTTATACTTTCATTGAACAATTTTGAAGTTTTTACTTCTTTGAATCTTTGGGGCAATTTATTATATATTTTATACCATGTAATAGGGTGTTTTTTCATATAGTGTTAGTCTATGTGTATGGTATTTTATGCTGGATTCTTTACGAGTGCTGTAATGTTTTTGCATAAATTTGTCATAATTTTTATATACATAAGTAACCCTAACTCTAAGTTACTCTAAGTAACTCTACAGAAGGCATTGTTAAAATATTTAATTTTTTAAATAATGGTTTGCTGGAATCTGTAGCATTATGCATATTATCTTTTTTTTTGAATTTTAAATACTCTTTCCCATCCAGATGCGTTTCCCCACAATATTATACCATAGGCCAAGATAGAATGAAAATAGCTATAATAAACAATTTTTTTGGTTTCTATATTCATTATATGTGTCAGGCATAACATATTATAGCAGGCCAAATTCAGTTTCTTGGTAATATGTTAAATATGGATATTCCATTTTAAATATTGGTCAATGTGCATTCCTCATATCTTATTATTACAACCTTTTGTAGTATTATTCCCTAAGCTGTCCTGTTTCATAGCAGTTTTAAATTGTAAGATTGAAACCGTAGTTCACCAAATGAAGTGACAAGCCAGAAATGGTGAAAAAAAACACAAAATGTTAGTGGATGACCATCAGCTGAAAGTGTGCAAGGTAGTACACAAAAGCTGTACTTTACATCGATTAAAAATATGACATCAAAAGCCGCTTGCAAGATGGGTGCTGCGTTTACTCACAAAGCAACAAATACAGCGTCTGAGATACTTCAGTCATATGTTTGGCAATGTTTCATAAAATGAAGACAAGGTTTTATCGATTCATAATCATGCATGAAATATGGATCCATCACCTCACAAATGAGATAAAGGAACTATGAAAATAATGAACTAAAAGGGTAGAATTTGCTTAAATATAAGAAGATAATTTTATCTGCAGGCAAGTCCAAGCTATTATTTTTATGGGGTGTGCATGGAATAATTTTCAGTGATTACCTTAAAAATGAAAAAGCATTCAGCAGTGACTGTTTTAAAAACTTATTGTAGTATTTGAGTGATGAAATCAAGAACAAGTGGCCAGTTTGATGAAAAACAAAGTTTGTTTCTCAGCAGTGCTGAGTTCAAATATTGTCGCGAACCCGATCGTGATAAGGTGGCTTGCGCACACAAAGAAAACAGCCGACAGATAAAGTTTCATGGTAATAAGGAGCTTGCATAAGCAATTAACGATAGCGCCGATAAACAAGAGACGTATATCTCGAGATTCAACTGTATTGGAACACCACAGTGAAGCGAAAAATTATTAAATTTTAGATGAGTCGCGTTTTTTACACATCTGCTTCACTTTCGTACCTATTTTGAGGACATGTTTCGCAAATCTTCGCTTGCATCTACGGCTCTTGTGCGACTGACGCTAGATCCAGCGGTGTGGGTAATTCTGGGGTTGTTGCTGCCATCTGTTGATTTAGTGATGAACTGAAATGTGGGATTCTCTTCTAGCGGGATTTCAAAGTTCATTAGTTGGTTTTTATGTTTTTCTATGTATATCCTCTCCCATATGACGAGTTCACTATGTTTTTGTACGTATTTTAGTAATTTTGTGCTATCTTCAATTTCATGATTTTCAGACCAGAAATGAGCTGCTATTGCGGACTTATCAATATTTTTGTATCTTAAGTGCCTGAAGTGTTCTTTCTTTCTAGTGCCTATGTTCCTTTTTGTCCTTCCTATGTAAATTTTTTCACAGTCTTTACACTTAATTTTGTAAATGCCTGACTTTTCCTCTGGTTTTATCTTATCAGTATTATTACTGTGAAGTAGGTTTTTAATGTTGTAATTGTTTTTTGGTGCCAATGTTATATTGTATTTCTTGAATATTTTTTGGAACTTTTTTGTGGCCCAGGGGTGGTAAGTAAATTTAGCAAATCTAGTTTCTTGTTTTATTGGTGTGAGAGCTGTGATCTGTTTTAATTTCTTTTGAAGTTTGAATAATTTTAGTTTTTTATCTACAAGGTTTTTTCCATATCCATTTTTGATTGCAGTTTTTAAGATTTGATGGTATTCGTTTTGATATTCTTGCTGGCTGAGAGGTAGATTTACTAATCTGTGTGTTAGACTGTTGATGGTTGCATGTTTGTGTGGAATTGGGTTGAAACTATTTGCTTTGATGTAATTATCTGTGTGTGTTGCTTTTCTATGAATGCCAAATTCTAGTTTTTCATTGCCTTTTTTGATTTTAAGGTCTAAAAAAGGTAGAGTACAGTCCTCTTCAGTTTCTACTGTGAATTGTATGCTGGGTTCTTGCAGGTTGAGTAGTTTCAAAGCATCATCTATTAGTTTGTAGGGCACTATTGCAAAGATGTCGTCTACGTATCTGTACCATGTTTTAAACATATGAGGGAAGGCTATAGTAATATGTGTTTCGAAAAAGCTCATGTATAGATTGGCCAAAAATGGTGATAATGGGCTTCCCATAGCTAGTCCTGAAATTTGTTTATAATATTTTCCATCGAAGACAAAATAATTTTGATGTATACATAATTCAGTCATTGCCACATATTCTTCTATTGCATTGGCATCCAGGTTTATAGAATTTAGCCATTTTTTCAGTTGAATCAAAAGTTTGTCTAATGGAATGCTAGGGAAGAGGGAGCGGACATCAAAGGATACTAAAGTGTCATGAGGTTTAAGTTTAAGATTTTGAATTTTTTCTACCAGGTCTAAAGAGTTTTTTATACTCTGAGTATGGAATTGTGGAAAGGACTGACATTTTTTGGTTAGCCATTTTGCCAGAAGGTAAGTAGGAGTGTTTATATTATTTACAATGGGTCTCATGGGTATGTGGGGTTTGTGTATTTTAGGCAAACCATATATTCTTGCAAGGGTAGGGTTGTCTGGTTTGATAGTTTTTTGTTCTGTAGTTGTTAAAATTTTACTATTAATGATGGTTTTTTGTACATCTTTTATGCATCGGTTGAGTGGATTAGAATCTATTTCCTGGAATTCTTTTTGTTGTAGTAACTCTAACATTTTTTCTTTGTATGTAGCTGTATCTAAGATTACTATTTTGTTCCCTTTATCAGCCCTTGAGAAGATTACATCCTTTTTCCTTAAAGATTTAATTATCTGAATTTGTTTCAAATGTTTTATTGGCTTTTTATTTATTAAGTTTTCCAATATAGGAGCTGATTTTTTCCTAATTATATTTTTGTCCATGGTTTCCAAGCCTTCTACTGCTAATTCTATGTCTGCAATGAATTCATCCGGGTTGCTGGAGTATGTTATACATGTTTTTAGGCCTTGGTTAAGTACATCTATTTCTTCCTTGTTAAAATTTTGCTTAGAGAGGTTAATTACACTATCTGGGGATGTGTTCTTTGTTGAAATTTTGTTATGTTTTGGTTGCCAATGATTATGATTACGTTTTAGTTTCTTATTTTGACGATAAATTTTCTCTTTGACTTTATAATTGATGTGTTCAAATGATTTGGCTTCTAAGTGGTCCCATGCTGTGTTTCCTAGTAATTTTACAAGTTTAAGATGTAGGTTATACAAAGAGAGGTCTATATTCGTTATCACTACAGAAAAATAACGAATATAGAAAATCAGCCAGCAAGAATATCAAAACGAATACCATCAAATCTTAAAAACTGCAATTAAAAATGGATATGGAAAAAACCTTGTAGATAAAAAACTAAAATTATTCAAACTTCAAAAGAAATTAAAACAGATCACAGCTCTCACACCAATAAAACAAGAAACTAGATTTGCTAAATTTACTTACCACCCCTGGGCCACAAAAAAGTTCCAAAAAATATTCAAGAAATACAATATAACATTGGCACCAAAAAAAAATTACAACATTAAAAACCTACTTCACAGTAATAGTACTGATAAGATAAAACCAGAGGAAAAGTCAGGCATTTACAAAATTAAGTGTAAAGACTGTGAAAAAATTTACATAGGAAGGACAAAAAGGAACATAGGCACTAGAAAGAAAGAACACTTCAGGCACTTAAGATACAAAAATATTGATAAGTCCGCAATAGCAGCTCATTTCTGGTCTGAAAATCATGAAATTGAAGATAGCACAAAATTACTAAAATACGTACAAAAACATAGTGAACTCGTCATATGGGAGAGGATATACATAGAAAAACATAAAAACCAACTAATGAACTTTGAAATCCCGCTAGAAGAGAATCCCACATTTCAGTTCATCACTAAATCAACAGATGGCAGCAACAACCCCAGAATTACCCACACCGCTGGATCTAGCGTCAGTCGCACAAGAGCCGTAGATGCAAGCGAAGATTTGCGAAACATGTCCTCAAAATAGGTACGAAAGTGAAGCAGATGTGTAAAAAACGCGACTCATCTAAAATTTAATAAGAGACGTATAGTTTATCACAGAGGTGAAAGAATTGCCGGCACTGATATAGTTACATTCTAGAACATTCGTGTTTTACCTGGTGACATTTTAGAGAAAATTTGATAACAGTCTGGAATTCATGAATTTGTGTATAAAAAGAAGCCATGGCTAGTGATGAGTCAGTAGTAAACAGAGTGAGCCGTGTAGTTGTAACGAGAGCTAATGTAATCAGCTGTCACGGTTTATTATTGTCATCAACCTTGGAAGACTGTGTATAGGTGATGTAATGTTGGTACGTGAGATTTTTAATTTCTGCAACTCGGCCTTTTAATTCTACGAACCCACAAAGTCACAATTGGTGTCAGGAAGCGGGACGACGACAACATCACCGAGAAGATGGAAGAAATGAAGACCGAATTAACAATGAAGACGGAAGCTGCAAATAGCAACTTCGCCGCGACGATGACCGCGAAGATGACCGACACCAGGAAGAGCAGCCTTAAGAACGAGTAAGGCCCGGCGTGGCAAGGAGCACGTCGGCGCCGTCTACACCATCTCCTCGAGTGACACTGCGCTCCGTCAGCCGACGGATGGATGACAGCCTCATCGCAGACGGTTGGGTACGAGGTAAGCCGTGCTGCGTGCTCGTAGACACCGGGGCAGCCATGACCGTCATCAGACCCGACGTAGCCAGGGGTTCGCCGTCGAGAAAACCGAGCCGACTATACCAGCTAGTGATGGCATCGGGCCAAACCTTGACCGTGGAGAGGGAGGCCCTGCTGCAGTTGACCTTAGGATGGAGTGCCATCAGTGGGTGTTCGTCGTGGAGGTGGCTGAGGAGGTGATACTGGAACTGGAAGCCCTCAGGAGCCACGAGGCGACGGTCGACGACGGCAGGAAGGTTCTGCGGCTCAATGGAGAAGAGGTCATACTCCGGCAACCCGAAGAACGCCTTGGAATCTGCAGGGTCATCTTGAAGGAAGACGTGGGTCCCCGCGAGAAAGGAGGTGGTGGTGACGGCGCGACTGGAAGGACAGCGAATGAAGAACATTGTTGCCGTGCCGAGATGTGCCAGTGAGGCTGCTTAACCTAGCGGACATCGATCACGACGTCCAGGCCGGAACGGAGCTGGGGACTTGCGAGCCCGTGGTCAGCGTGACAGCTATCGACAAGACACAGGAGCCGGTGCCGACGCAACACCTGGGGCCCCAGCTGGAAGGCTTACTGGAGAGGGCGGCCGATCACCTGACCTCAGAGCAGCTGGAGAATGTTCGACAACTACTGAGGCGATATCAGCGCGTCTTCAGCCAAGGCGACAGTGACTACGGCCCCACGGATAAAGTGCTTCACCGCATCGACACCGGAGACGCCTGGCCTATTCGGCAACCACCTAGACGCGTTCGTTGGCGAAACAAGTGGCGGTACGGGATATGGTAGACGACATGAAATCCAGGGGAGTGATTGAAGAGTCTGACAGCCCTTGGTGTTCCCCTGTAGTTCTGGTGAGGAAGAAGAACGGCGAGCTACGCTTCTGCGTGGACTACAGGAAGCTGAACGCTGTCACCCGGAAGGACTGCTTCCCCTTACCCCGGATTGACGACACTCTGGACACGCTAGCTGGTGCACAATGGTTCTCGACCCTGGACTTGAAGTCGGGTTACTGGCAGGTGGCTCTAGACCCGAGGGACAAGGAAAAGACTGCATTCTCGACAGGCCAAGGGCTTTGGCAATTCACAGTTATGCCCTTTGGCCTCTGCAACGTGCCAGCTACGTTCCAACACCTTTGGAGTCAGTGATGAGAGGGTTGACTTACGACACCTGCCTGCTATAGCTGGACGACAACATCATCGTCGGCAAGACTTTCGAAGACCATCTGGAGCACCTGAGCAAGGTGTTACAGAGACTGCAGGCAACCAACTTGAAGCTGAACGCAAAGAAGTGCCAGCTCTTCCGCAAAGAAGTTAACTACTTGGGCCACATAGTCTCACCAACCGGAGTGGCTACAGACCCGGAGAAAACCCAGGCTGTGAGAGATTGGCCTTGGCCAAAGGATAAGCGAGAGTTGCGCAGTTTCCTGGGGCTGTGCAGTTATTACCGCCGCTTCATAAAGGGGTTCTCCAACATCGCCAAACCCCTTACCCGCCTGGCAGAGGAACACCGACCCTGTGTGTGGACGGATGACGCTGAAGACGCTTTCCAGCACCTGAAGAAGACCCTGTGTAGTGCTCCAATTTTGGGATTTCCACAACCAGGCGACGTTTTCATTGTGGACACCGACGCCAGCGACCATTGCATTGGAGGCATCCTATCACAGATCCAGGACGGCCATTAGCGGGTGATAGCCTACTACAGCAAGACGCTATCCAAGGCAGAGAAGAACTACTGCGTCACCCGGCGAGAGTTACTGGCGGTAGTAAATACCTTGGAGCACTTCCACACATACCTTTACGGTCAGCCATTCCACCTGAGGACTGACCATTCCCCCTAACTTGGCTATTGAGCTTTAAGACCCTGGAAGGCCATACAGCACGTTGGGTCCAGAGGCTGCAGGAGTACGACTTCACCTCTGAACATCGTAGAGGGAAAAGCCACGGTAATGCAGACGCCATGTCTCGAAGACCCTGCCCAGAGGAGTGCGGCAAATGTACAAGAGTGGAAGAGAAGGAGCATGCCGCAGCAGTCCGAGTGGTCACGGCAGTGCCTGCGGATGGCTGGGATAGCGCAGGCCTGAGGAGGGAACAGCTGGCGGATGCAGATTTGGGGCCACTTTTGAGAGAAGTGGAGGCTGGGACGGGGCCGGTCTGGGAGGACATCGCACCGAGGAGCGCCACCTACAAATCGTACTGGGCCCAATGGGACTCACTGAAGACAAGAGAGGGCGTGCTGTTCCGGGTATGGGAATCGCCTGTTGGGAAGACACAGAGAGAACAGTGGGCACTTACCCGAAGTAAGGTCGCGGAGGTCTTGGAGGAAGTGCACGTCGGGACTTCAGGAGGACACCTGGGAACAAACCTTTGCAGTGCACTTTTTGGACTGTATTTTTGTTTCAGACATATAATGGTGTATCCAAGTTTCATTTACAGTAATTAATCGGCACCAAAACTCGGATTTATTGTGCCTAAACTGTGCCAACAGAGCGTTAGAAATGTTCATTCGAACACATTTTTGGCCTGACATGAGCAAACGGGTCACCCAACTTGCGGATTGCTTTTCTCATGTCTAAATGTTGATTTAATATGTGACAAACACGTTCTTTTGACATGTTCATAGACAGTGCTATCTCTCTCACTTTAATTCGGCGATTGTCTAGCACCATTTGGTGAACTTTGGTGATCTTTTCGTCGGTAGTTGCAGTTTTTTGATGTCCCAAACATTCGTCTCCCAAACTCTTATGGCTACGTTAAAATTCAGCTGCCCAAAATTTCACTGTGCTAAATGATGCTGCAGAGTCCCCATACACAGAATCCAACTCCTCTTTTATTTGCATAGAATTGCCTTTCAAAAACAAATATTTAATGACAGCTCGATACTCGACTTTGTCCATTTTCATAAAAACACTCATATCAACTCACTCAAATGACTGTTACATAACAACTGAGTGTCCAAAATGGCTGAAACTTTGGTCAGTAACTGTCAACAGATGGACAGCGAAATTCACTAGCTTTTATTTATGAGTGCTGCCATCTTCATGTTGAGGTAGGAAACTTTTCAGATCCCCTCGTATATGACGTTTATAGCTTTGTATAAAGTGAGTATTCAATAAAGGGAGTTAAGAATCAGAGTTGGTATGAAGTATTAGGAAACACTGGTAATGTCCTTTTAGTAGTTATATCAATTTAAATATTGTGTTTGATTGTAGGTCATTTGGAGTGCTGCTGTGGGAGGTGATGTCCTTGGGTTACATGCCATACACAGGATGTGGGAACAAGGAAGTGATGGATCTGGTGACAAGTGGCGGACGTCTGGAGCCTCCCAACAACTGTCCTGGACCACTTTATGGGATCATGACGCAGTGTTGGCACCCCAAGCCAGACGAGCGGCCCAACTTTGCCACCATCATGGAGAGACTTGGCTATTGCCTCCAGGTACAAGTGCAGGATGAGTTTGTCACATGAAGCAACAGCATTTCATTTGTTGCATATTAGAAATACAAAGGAGATTGGATCCATCCGTCCATCCTTTCTAAAAATTTTCTACAGATCAACAAGGCTAGGGCAGTGATGCTTCAAGAATTTCCACAAGGAAAAGCATGATTATTTTCCCATCTAGTTGTAACATTAGTGAACAGTGTCCAGAGCTTTGCTTGTTCTTTACTGTAGCACTGTTCAATATAAGGAACAACAAAGAAAACACAATGAAAGCATGCTAAGACATTCATAGAGAGATTCATGGTTTTTTATATTGTCATTGCATGTCAAGAACTTAGATCCTTATGAAATTAAATACTTTCTAATTAACATCACTGCCACATCAAATAATATAAGTCTTAAACTGTAAGACAAAATACTGTCCAAAAAAAAATCTATGATATGAATGCTTTTGGATCCAAGCCCCTGATAAGAATGCCCTATAATACGCATACCAGGACCCTGATGTGGTGAACGCTCCACTTCCGGTATTCCACCGGCCGCCCTCGGCCGAGAGGGATGCTACCATCATGCGGCCTCCTGCGCATGAGAATTCCTGCCTCCAGGTGCAACGAGCTGCAGACTATCTGGTCCCCCTACCAGGCCCGGGTTCTACAAACATTCAGCCACCATCTAGTGAACTTCCTTCTTCTCCCTCCACAAGCAGTGTGGACAAATTGCTTGCTGCAAACTCTGCCACATCGTGTGACTGGGAGACAAGTTTTGCACTAACAGAATCCCGTTCCAGACAGCCACTTCTAGAAGAGGAGGCATCTTCTAGTAGTAGTTCTGGCAGTACAGGTGAGTTTACTTTCTATCAACATATTAAAATAATATTGATGTTTAAAATGTTTAATATATATTTAAGCTACCTATGTAATTATAGGAACTGACATGGGAAGTGCGGGATAAATGAACATTTTGGGCTCTTCTTTGATGCCAGCAATTTTTGTAAATCCTTCCCACTTTCATAATATGATTTCTTTAATTTTTAGTGCAATTTCGTGCTGCAGGGCATTCTTTTAACGTTACTGAAGTCATAAATTAATTGTTTGTTTATTTATTGCATATGTAGCTATATTGAAGAATTCATTGCAGCCAAAATATCCTTGTTTCTCCACTGAATGCAATGCTGCCAACAGTGTTATTTGTCCCTAAATTACACTATCTAGCTAGCTAACCACAAAAATACAAGGTATCTATTAGTATCAATTGTAGCAGCTGTAATGCCTTGTATCACCATTTACATACATGCAGCAAAACTTGGGGTACTTGCAGTCCCATCTCTTGATGGAGTGCAGGGCAGCATTGCATTTGGAACACAACATGTGTCCTCCGCAAACCCTCGTCAAATAATAACTGAAGGCAGGTCTCCTCATTATTAAAATAAAAGGACAAGTCCATTTTACTGATTTGTCGAGCCATTTTCCAATTTTCAACAATGTACTCAATGAATTATTAATTTTCAGATGAGTCGTATTTATTACACATCTGCTTCACTTTCGTACCTATTTTGAGGACATGTTTCGCAAATCATCTTTTGCATCTTCGGCTCTTATGTGACTAAAGCTTGATCCAGGGGTGTGGGTAATTCTGGAGTTGCTGCTGCCATCTGTTGATTTAGTGATGAACTTAAATGTGGGATTCTCTTCTGGCGGGATTTCAAAGTTCATTAGTTGGTTTTTATGTTTTTCTGTGTATATTCTCTCCCATATGACGAGTTCACTATGTTTTTGCACTTATTTTAGTAATTTGGTGCTATCTTCAATTTCATGGTTTTCAGACCAGAAATGAGCTGCTATTGCGGACTTATCAATATTTTTGTATCTTAAGTGCCTGAAGTGTTCTTTCTTTCTAGTGCCTGTGTTTCTTTTTGTCCTCCCTATGTAAATTTTTTCACAGTCTTTACACTTAATCTTGTAAATGCCTGACTTTTCCTCTGGTATACACCTCCAAGAACCCAGCATACAGTTCACAGTGGAAACTGAAGAGGACTGTACTCTACCTTTTTTTGGACCTTAAAATCACAAAAAGCAATGAAAAACTAGAATTTGGTATTCATAGAAAAGATACACACACAGGTAATTACATCAAGGCAAATAGTTTCAACCCAATTCCACACAAACATGCCACCATCAACAGTCTCACACACAGATTAGTAAATCTACCCCTCAGCCAGCAAGAATATCAAAAAGAATACCATCAAATCTTAAAAACTGCAATTAAAAATGGATATGGAAAAAACCTTGTAGATAAAAAACTAAAATCATTCAAACTTCAAAAGAGATTAAAAAGATCACAGCTCTCACACCAATAAAACAAGAAATTAGATTTGCTAAATTTACTTACCACCCCTGGGCCACAAAAAAGTTCCAAAAAATATTCAAGAAATACAATATAATATTGGCACCAAAAAACAATTACAACATTAAAAACCTAGTACAAAAGTGAATCGAGAATATATTGACACATTGCTTCACTCACACTGTTTATTCACAGGACATGTTTCAAGAGCTCTTGCTCCTATCCTCAGCTGATACTCGACTAGTGCAAGTTGTAGTGGTTTCTTCTTTCTCCGTATTGTCAATAGATGGTGTGATGTACTTGTCAAAGATGTCCGGTGGTGGAGTTTCAAAATTCATGACTCTATGACGATTTTTGTTAATGAAGATTTTTTCCCATACGGAAAGGTCTATGGGGTGATTAATGTATTTTATTAGAGATGTTTCCAAATTGATGTCATGTCTAGTATTCAAAAAATGATAAGCCACTGCTGATTTTTCTGTTTCACCATTTTTAATGTTTCTCATATGTTCTTTAGTTCTCATGTTTATATTTCTTTTTGTTTTTCCTATATAAATTTTAGGGCAAGTTTCACATTTGATCTCATAGATTCCTGGTTTTTCTTTGGTAGTGATCGAATTTTTGGGAGGGCCTTTTAACAAATTTCTGATATTAAACCTATTTTGAGGTGCAAGAGTTATGTTGTGTTTTGAGAAGATTTTTTGGAATTTGTTATAGGCTGATGGGTGGAAGGTGAATTTTTTAAAAAGTTTTTTCTCTTTTTCTCCTGTAGGTTCTAGGGTGGTGGTTTCTTTTATTTTCTTAGCTTTGTTGAGTCTGTTAACAGTTTTGTCTACTAAATTTGGGTTGAAACCGTTGGATATAGCTACTTTTTTTATGTGTAGGTATTCTTCTTGATAATCTTCTCTGTTTAGTGGAAAGTTGATCATCCGAAAGATTAAACTGTTGAAAATGGCATGTTGGTGTTGTTTTGGGTTGAAACTGTTGTTCTTAATGTAATTATCTGTGTGTGTCGGTTTCCTGTAAATACCAAAAGTGAGTTTGTTGTTCATTTTTTTGATCTTGATGTCCAAAAAGGGGAGCACACCATCCTCTTCTGTTTCCAATGTAAATTTTATAGCTGGATTTTGTATATTCAAAAGTCTAAGTCCATCTTGTATGAGTTTTTTAGGTACTATTGCAAAAATGTCGTCAACATAGCGATACCACACTTTGAAATAATTTGGAAAAGCTTTTGTGATATGTGTTTCAAAAGCACTCATGAATAAATCTGCCAAGAAGGGAGACAATGGGTTGCCCATAGCTAGGCCCGTTTTTTGTTTATAGATCTGTCCATTAAAGCTGAAAAAATTTTGATTGATACAAATTTCTGTAAGTTGTGAAAGTTCTTCTATTTCTTCAGGTGTTATTTGTATTGATTCCAGCCATTTTTTGAGAAGTGGAATAAGCTCATTGGTAGGTGTACTTGGATATAAAGAAATGACGTCAAAGGAAACTAAAGTATCTGTAGAGTTGATCTTTGTGTCCTTCAGGAGATTTAACAATTCAAACGAGTTTTTGATACTTAAATTTTCAAATTTTGTGAAGGATCTGAAGATTTGAACCAGCCATTTTGATAGTTGGTAAGTGGGTGCATCAATGTTATTAATTATTGGTCTGAGGGTAATTTCAGGTTTATGTATTTTGGGTAAACCATATATGTATGGTGTTTTTGGACTGTCTATTTTATTGTTCAATTTATCTCTTTTAGTCATGATTTTACTGTTTTTAATTGCTAATTCCACAGATTTGCATGCTTTCTTTAATGGATTGTTTTCTAGTTTAACAAATTCTTTTCCGTTTAAAAGGTTGTCCATTTTTTTGCGATAGTCTTCTTCGTCCAATACTACTATTTTGTTACCCTTGTCTGCTTTTGTGTAGACATCAACTCTACAGATGCTTTAGTTTCCTTTGACGTCATTTCTTTATATCCAAGTACACCTACCAATGAGCTTATTCCACTTCTCAAAAAATGGCTGGAATCAATACAAATAACACCTGAAGAAATAGAAGAACTTTCACAACTTACAGAAATTTGTATCAATCAAAATTTTTTCAGCTTTAATGGACAGATCTATAAACAAAAAATGGGCCTAGCTATGGGCAACCCATTGTCTCCCATCTTGGCAGATTTATTCATGAGTGCTTTTGAAACACATATCACAAAAGCTTTTCCAAATTATTTCAAAGTGTGGTATCGCTATGTTGACGACATTTTTGCAATAGTACCTGAAAAACTCATACAAGATGGTCTTAGGCTTTTGAGTATACAAAATCCAGCTATAAAATTTACATTGGAAACAGAAAAGGATGGTGTGCTCCCCTTTTTGGACATCAAGATCAAAAAAATGAACAACTAACTCACCTTTGGTATTTACAGGAAACCGTCACACACAGATAATTACATTAAGAACAACAGTTTCAACCCAAAACAACACCAACATGCCATTTTCAACAGTTTAATCTTTCGGATGATCAACTTTCCACTAAACAGAGAAGATTATCAAGAAGAATACCTACACATAAAAAAAGTAGCTATATCCAACGGTTTCAACCCAAATTTGGTAGACAAAACTGTTAACAGACTCAACAAAGCTAAGAAAATAAAAGAAACCACCACCCTAGAACCTACAGGAGAAAAAGAGAAAAAACTTTTTAAAAAATTCACCTTCCACCCATCAGCCTATAACAAATTCCAAAAAATCTTCTCAAAACACAACATAACTCTTGCACCTCAAAATAGGTTTAATATCAGAAATTAGTTAAAAGGCCCTCCCAAAAATTCAATCACTACCAAAGAAAAACCAGGAATCTATGAGATCAAATGTGAAACTTGCCCTAAAATTTATATAGGAAAAACAAAAAGAAATATTAACATGAGAACTAAAGAACATATGAGAAACATTAAAAATGGTGAAACAGAAAAATCAGCAGTGGCTTTTCATTTTTTGAATACTAGACATGACATCAATTTGGAAACATCTCTAATAAAATACGTTAATCACCCCATAGACCTTTCCGTATGGGAAAAAATCTTCATTAACAAAAATCGTCATAGAGTCATGAATTTTGAAACTTCACCACCGGACATCTTTGAGAAGTACATCACAACATCTATTGACAATACAGAGAAAGAAGAAACCACTACAACTTGCACTAGTCGAGTATCAGCTGAGGATAGGAGCAAGAGCTCTTGAAACATGTCCTGTGAATAAACAGTGTGAGTGAAACAATGTGTCAATATATTCTCGATTCACTTTTGTACTAATTTGTGCTTCACTGTCCCTACGCTTCTTTAAAGTTTATACTTTGATTAAAAACCTACTTCACAGTAATAATACTGATAAGATAAAACCAGAGGAAAAGTCAGGCATTTACAAGATTAAGTGTAAAGACTGTGAAAAAATTTACATAGGGAGGACAAAAAGAAACACAGGCACTAGAAAGAAAGAACACTTCAGGCACTTAAGATACAAAAATATTGATAAGTCCGCAATAGCAGCTCATTTCTGGTCTGTAAATCATGAAATTGAAGATAGCACCGAATTACTAAAATATGTACAAAAACATAGTGAACTCGTCATATGGGAGAGAATATACATAGAAAAACATAAAAACCAACTAATGAACTTTGAAATCCTGCCAGAAGAGAATCCCACATTTAAGTTCATCACTAAATCAACAGATGGCAGCAGCAACTCCAGAATTACCCACACCCCTGGATCAAGCTTTAGTCGCATAAGAGCCGAAGATGCAAATGATGATTTGCGAAACATGTCCTCAAAATAGGTACGAAAGTGAAGCAGATGTGTATTAAATACGACTCATCTAAAAATTAATAATTATTTCGCTTCACTGTGGTGTTCCAATACAGTTAAATCTCGATATACTGAATGAATGTTAAATACTCGAAGAATGCACAGAAAGATCAGCATTCACTTCTAACAGTACATTAGGTACTTCTGCTGGACAGCAAGCTTACTTTTGTAAAGCAATAAAACCTGAGACATGGTCAGTATTTTCCAAAACTGACCTGCACTAATTTCATCAACATGTCTTTCTGCACCAATGTTGCACAGATGTCTGGGGCATTTTTGCAGATCTATGATCTTAGGATTTCAAGGATTAGCTTTATTTGAAAAGCAGTTGGAGAGAGGTTGAAAATGGAGGCAATGGCCTTTGAAACTAGTCCCTCAATAATATAAAAAAGTAAGTGACGAGTGTCAATAAACCAACTACAAATAGTTTTTACGATTAATTTTGATGTCACTGTTATTAAATTCCTCCAAACACACATAATTGAAAATGTGTTTTAGGACAGAATTATTAGTAGAGGTTTGTGGCCCTTGTCGTCTCACGACCTAGCCCCCTGTGATTTCTATCTCTGCGATAACTTAAAACATAAAATGTACAAGACAAACCCATACACCATGAAAGAAATAAAACAAAACATCCACCAGTTCTCAACATGAACTATGGCGAATGAGGTACAGCTTCTTAAACAGGTGTCAAAAATGTATGAACAATGACAGTGGCCAGTTTCAGCACTTTGTTTCATAAAGCTGGTAAGTAAAGCCTTTAAAAGTAGTTTTAAGAATGTTGTATGGTTTCATCTGCACCTTTCCATGATAGCATGAGTCAAGGATGCAACCAGACAAAATACAGTGTTCATTTTTATTCGTTATTTCCCGCCCTGCGATTGAGCAAGAATGACATCATAGTTGACTGGTGAGTCTATTTTGAAATCATACTGCCCTCTATGTAGAAGAAGTGGTAATATTTGTGGAAAGTAAGCAAATTATAGCACTCTGAGTGTGGTTGTGCTCATAACTAATACAACCAGCTTCCCCTGGATATGAACACAGAGTACAATGCTACTTTCACATCAGCATTAAAATTGGTGTGACATTAAATATAATTTAAACCGCTGCATAGAGGAGTTTATGCAATGCTATCTAGCATTCAGAGAAGTCCCTCGGAGTGTAATGTTGTCAAAAGTGTCGAGGTACCTCAACTTGACATACTGTTGTTTGCAACATAAACGTCTTATGTTTTATCAGTATACAATATAAATTGTTTGTCATTCTCAGGCTTAATTAAAATGTCTATTAATGTTGGTATCCTTATGTCTTTTAAAACCAATAGGTACATCAAACATTTCCAAGATACAGGATCAGTTACTGGCAAACAGAGAGACACTGGACGCTATAAAGTGACTGGTCCCAATCTAGAAGCAATAAATAATATTATGACAGAAAGGGTTCAAGCATACCTTCTCACAATACAAACAGTGTTTAAGGGGAAGTGAGAAAGGAAATATAAGAAAATGGACACATAAGACTATATACTAGAGATATTTTCTTGTTTAGACTTGGATAAAACCTTTGTACATACTATAACACTAATTTATTTTTCATTCCTAGAACATGTCTTGCTAATTTTCTGGTTTGTAATGAAGTTACATTGTGAGGAAACTGTGGGTGATAGAAAAGAATTGAGATCAAATCGAAATATTTTTATTTTATGTGACAGGTTTACAATATGCATATATGTCTACTATAACAGAAAAACAGATGTTCATTGTGAAATAAGTGTTCATTGACTTATCATTTCATATATTCTTCATGGTATACTTTTCTGGCTTCATAATTAGCTTTGCAGTGCAGTATATTGCAGTATATAGTTTTTTTATAAACAGTTATCGTATCTACACACCAGGTGAAATTACACACCTTTATGTTACGCGGGCAGACCCACCTCTCAAAAGTATATTTACTTGCCGGTAGAGGGATGTACACTCAGCTGCTGTCAGTACATCCAATATGATCGCAAGCCGCTAGGGTAATCATATATATAAAATATATAAAATATATAAAATATATAAAAAATGCGACTCATCTAAAATTTAATAATATATAAACTTGCTCCATCAGTGATGCTATTGATGACGTAAAATTTTGCACGGTAAAATTAAAGACTAAAATGAACACCATGTACAGTAAAGTTGGTTTGGAGGTTTCTGACTCTCACATTCGATATGTGTTAAACATTTTTTCTGTAGTATGAGCACCCTGTTCATATATTCATGACTGCTGCTACTGATCACATATGGAAGAATTAGTCCATAATAAACTAACTTTAAGTAATCTAAATGTATGCATTTTATTGAGTTTCTTAATAGGTATAAATAAGCACTAATTTTACTACATACATGCTTAGGGATCCCAGACATTCTGATTTTACCGGGACTACCAGATTTTAGACCTTTTTGTTCAATCGTCCCGGTGTTCTGAAAAGTTTTCCTTGGGATGCTAAATGTCCCAGTATTTTAGAGGTTTATTGGTACTGAATATTTTTGCATCTTAGATACATGGAATATCTCTAATTTTATTGCACTTGCGTTCCTTGGCAGGGAGAAATATGTTTTTTTCACATAATAATGTAAATATCAAAGGGGAAATATTTCGCTATTTGATTTTATGTTGGTACCGAAGCGTATGTTTACTATTGGTGGAAGTTACATTCTAGTTTCTACAGGCAACATGGATTGGTTTGTATCTCATTCTATGTGCGTGCTTCCAAGGTGAACACGTGGACGCTAAAGTTATTTGGTTTAATTTGTTTCTACTGTAACTGTGAAGTACATTAAGATGCCTAAGTGAAAGTGTATATTTAGTGATTCTCTTAAAGAGCAATTTCCATTTTTGAAGGAGAGTAGTATTGATAGCACTGGATGTTGATCTGAAGTGGAGTGTACATGTATGTGTGCAATAAGAAGAGCGATTGGGTTCCAAGTCCTCATTCGGTAAGTTTCGTTTAACTCCGTAAACATAGATGACAACTTTTAAATTTGAAATGTGCTATACACTGACATCTAGTGGCTAATACGCTAAGTTTTATCATGTCTGCCATATTTCGTTTTGATCAATTTCGAGGTTAATTAGCTAACCAGTTTATAACAGTTATATGTTAGAATTAGAATGTTAGTTCGTCCTTGGCAACATATACATGTTATGAGACACGTCAAAATGTATAAATACAGTATATACATAACATCAAATTGATTACATACAATATACACAGTAAGCAGCTGTTCTATGGTTTCATGTGGTATTTGCATTGACTAATTTACTACAAGAAATGTCATAATATAAATATTACAGGTTTGTGAATGTACTATGCTCCCAGTGCTCATTTACATGGTTATAGTTCTAAAAATGCATTAACCGTATAAAAACAGTGTGCATGCAAACACTTCTTAACCTTATTCTTAAAGTGTTTTAATGATGCAGCTTGTTTAAATGAATTTGTAAGTTTATTATATAACATTACCACTTTGTAGTTAAAGCTTCCTTCATAAAAGCTCGTTTGGCGCGCTCGAATTGCCAGTTTATCCTTGTTACGAGTGTGGTGGTAATGTACATCAGCATTTACTTGAAAATGATTTATATTTGTATGAACATTTGTGGATGTTATGGCTCTCAAAAGGGGACACATTATTATTCGTCTACTCCGTATAACTATGATGTGAATGCAATTGAGCTGGCGTGGGCAAAACTAAGGAATGTTTTCAGAGGATGCAACATTAGCACAAAAGTGAATCAAGAAGATATTGACACATTGCTTCACTCATACTGTTAATAGACATGTTTCAAGAGCTTTTGCTCTTATCATCAGCTGTTACTCAACTAGTGCAAGTTGTAGTGGTTTCTTCTTTCTCCGTATTGTCAATAGATGGCATGATGTACTTGTCAAAGATGTCCGGTGGTGGAGTTTCAAAATTCATGACTCTATGACGATTTTTGTTAATGAAGATTTTTTTCCATACGGAAAGGTCTATGGGGGGATTAACATATTTTATTAGAGATGTTTCTAAGTTGATGTCATGTCTATTATTTAAAAAATGAAAAGCCAGTGCTGATTTTTCTGTTTCACCATTTTTAATGTTTCTTATATGTTCTTTAGTTCTGATGTTAATATTTCTTTTTGTTTTTCTTATATAAATTTTATGGCAAGTTTCACATTTGATCTCAAATTCCTGGTTTTTCTTTGGTAGTAATTGAATTTTTGGGAGGGCCTTTTAACAAGTTTCTGATATTAAACCTATTTTGAGGTGCAAGAACTATGTTGTGTTTTAAGAAGA
Organism: Mantis religiosa; assembly: GCA_030765055.1. NCBI lineage: Eukaryota > Metazoa > Arthropoda > Insecta > Mantodea > Mantidae > Mantis > Mantis religiosa. The sequence continues at coordinate 143,346,826 of CM060958.1, read as the reverse complement.
TTTTTTTTGGAATTTGTTATAGGCTGATGGATGGAAGGTGAATTTTTTAAAACATTTTTTCTCTTTTTCTCCTGTAGGTTCTAGGGTGGTGGTTTCTTTTATTTTTTTAGCTTTGTTGAGTCTGTTAACTGTTTTGTCTACTAAATTTGGGTTGAAACCGTTGGATTTAGCTACTTTTTTATGTGTAGGTATTCTTCTTGATAATCTTCTCTGTTTAGCGGAAAGTTGATCATCCCAAATATTAAACAGTTGAAAATGGTATGTTGGTGTTGTTTTGGGTTGAAACTGTTATTCTTGATATAATTATCTGTGTGTGTCGGTTTCCTGTAAATACCAAAAGTGAGTTTGTTGTTCATTTTTTTGATCTTGATGTCCAAAAAGGGAAGCACACCATCCTCTTCTGTTTCCAATGTAAATTTTATAGCTGGATTTTGTATATTCAAAAGTCTAAGACCATCTTGTATGAGTTTTTTAGGTACTATTGCAAAAATTTTGTCAACATGAATGAGTTGTATACCTATGTAAACAATAAGGTTTGTATGTAATTTAGGTATTTTGATCTTTGTAAATAACTCATATACTTTTGTAAACAACTCTATATTTTGTAAATTTTTTATTTTGACTGTATAGAGATAATTGACAGTGTCAGATGCTCTTGTAAGAGTCTATTGGCCGCAATAAATTATAATGTAAATAAATTATAGCATAGCGATACCAAACTTTGAAATAATTTGGAAAATTGAAGTAATGAGTTGGTATTCAAACACAACATCACTTAAAATATCCTTACTTGAACAATTGTTTCGGAGACCGGCTCGTCCCCATCATCAGCAACTATCCAACTGGATAGTTGCTGATGATGGGGACGAGCCGGTCTCCGAAACAATTGTTCAAGTAAGGATATTTTAAGTGATGTTGTGTTTGAATACCAACTCATTACTTCAATTGTTATATACATCACTGTTTCTAACCTTTTGCTTCAAATAATAATTTGGAAAAGTTTTTGTGATATGTGTTTCAAAAGCACTCATGAGTAAATCTGCCAAGAAGGGAGACAATGGGTTGCCCATAGCTAGGCCTGTTTTTTTGTTTATAGATCTGTCCTTTAAAGCTGAAAAAATTTTGATTGATTCAAATTTCTGTAAGTTGTGAAAGTTCTTCTGTTTCTTCAGATGTTACTTGTATTGATTCCAGCCATTTTTTCAGAAGTGGAATAAGCTCATTGTTAGGTATACTTGGATATAAAGAAATGACGTCAAAGGAAACTAGAGCATCTGTAGAGTTGATCTTTGTGTCCTTCAGGAGATTTAACAATTCCAACGAGTTTTTGATACTTAAATTTTCAAATTTTATGAAGGTTTTGAAGATTTGAACCAGCCATTTTGATAGTTGGTAAGTGGGTGCATCAATGTTATTAATTATTGGTCTGCTTCAGTATGAGTGAAGCAATGTGTCAATATCTTCTCGATTCACTTTTGTGCTAATTTTGCTTCACTGTCCCTACACTTCTTTCAAGTTTATACTTTGGATGCAACATTACTTGTGATATCTTCGCTTATCTTACATGCTATTTTACTGAACTGTGTTTTTCAAGATTGACCATACTGCAGAAACGAAAGAGTGTTAGCTGTCGCTTCTTCCCCTCTTCCTGCACCACACTGTAAATCCAGTGCTCAAGAAAACATGCACGTACTGTAATTTCTGCCACATGGCGTTAGCCATGGAGGGAAATCTGATATTATGGATCACGTTTGATACAATAAAGTTTAGCTAATGGTAATGTGCTAATATCTGTAGTAATTCATTATTTACCCTATTTGTAGATATGTTTAACAGGTCTTTTAGTTTTCCAATAATATAATATCAAAGTGTCCCAGTCTTTTCATTTCAGAATCTGGGATCCCTACACATGCTCAATACGTCTGAACATCTATTCTCATCTATTATTACTGCTAGAAATTTTAGTTTTTGTATTCAAATATTTTCATTGTGTATTTTTACATTAACTTGCTATTTTGGTACTGAAACATGATAATATTTTGTTTTTGTACACTTACCTTTGTTGTTTTTAAGTGATTGCATATACCAATGTTTTTGTGGTTACTAAATGTTCTATGAGATATGACTTTATTTGTAATTATCACTGAGGTATCATCTCTATATGATATTTTACAATTTCAGGATTTAAGGTCATTTAATCAATATAAACCTTATTGTGAACTACATTTTTGTGCATGTGGGGTAACAAGTAAAGCTACTTAGCCAAATGTTGAAAATTTAGAAGGTTTTAGAGATCACAAAATGTCATAAAGTTTCAAACTCGTCATTTCATAACCTAAAAATGTATCTCAAAAACTATTTGTAGTTGGTTTATTGATACTCATCACTTACTTTTTCATATCAATGAGAGACTAGTTTCAAAGGCAATTGCCTCCATTTTCAATCTCTTTCCAACTGGCATCTCAACTGCCAACAGATGCCAGTTGGAAAGAGATTGAAAATGGAGGCAATTGCCTTTGAAACTAGTCTCTCATTGATATGAAAAAGTAAGTGATGAGTATCAATAAACCAACTACAAATAGTTTTTGAGATTAATTTTGACGTCACTGTTACTAAATTCCTCCAAACACATATAACTAAAAATGTATCTTTGTTTATTTATAACTTTTTACTAGAGGCCTAAAGTTGAAAGCATTATTGATAAGTTTCAATACATTGTACCATAGTCCAATAGAATGTATTTCCCAGGCTTGTGGGCCGTGGTCCAGAGGATGAAAATTCTCCTGATGTTTCGCTCATATCTCTGACGAGCATCTTCAGAGGATTCTAGCTAGGTACTTGCTGGAATGTCATTTGGCACGAGGCCTCGTCAAATATAGCTGGTCTGTCCATGCCTACTTGCCTGCCATTGGTTCTTTATCAGTCAATCTCCATGCAACTGTGAGTGTGCTGCTATTGGTCCGGTTTATTCTCTAGGCTTTACTTTTGTGTCTTGTAATACCGGTGTCCACACTTTGTGAAGATGTGATATTCCTTCCTGTTGAAATTATTATGTTTGAAATTATGTTTTTGAATTTCGATAGCTTCTTGATAGAGCCTGGCATGTTAGTGGGCAGTGCTGTATAAAATCGTGGTTTCTTCAAACATGATATCATGGCCCATTAGCAATGCGTGCTCAGCTGTGGCTTTGACAAGGCCTCGTGCCGAACGACATTCCAGCAAGTACCTAGCTAGAATCCTCTGAAGATGCTCGTCGGAGATATGAGCGAAACATAAGGAGAATTTTCATCCTATGGACCACGGCCCACAAGCCCAGGAAATACATTCTGTTGGAAAGAAATTGGATAATGTTCCTAAAATTACTACAAAGCGAGATGGCTCAGGTGGTTTTGTCTGTGGCGGACATTTGTGAGCCCCAGGTTCAATTCCTCTGGCCGACCTACCTGATCCATGGTTTTTTTGGGGGATTTTCTTGGGTTACCATGCGAATGCTTGGTAGGTTAATTACATTCCCCAAATTTCCTGTCCCTCTATGTCATCTCCATTATCATTTCACATCATCTCTTATCTGGTGGTCTCTTTCAGGGTAGAAGTGTCGGTTGGAGTCTCGACATTGCATGGCAGAATGAGACTTTCTCCTCTAATTTTCTCCTCTGGTAGGACAGTCTCCAAACCTGGTCTTCTGGGATCATTTCACGACCTCAGTAGGGTAGGAGGCCGGTTTTCTGACCTGCCAGAGAGTTTCCAACTGGTATAATATAGGGACCCTGCTCTCTGCACTGTTATGGCTCCTTGGGACGGCCACCCTCTGTCTCCTCTCGCCTCATCCTTCTTTTCACTTCACTTGGGAGCATAGGTACAGGACCTCTGTGCCAAATCCCCTTCGCAGCGTAGTCCAGTCCAGTCTCTCCTTATGTTTCAGGGCTACGTAGTGTCAATTGATGTTGGAAGATAGTGTAAGTGCTTGCTCATAGAAAAGTTCCTTGTGAATCTGCCAGATGGCAGCCTTATGTCAGAGAAAAGCCCTCTCAAAATAGCATGGGTCATGAAGGGACCTCTTTGTCATGAGGCTGTTCCTCCTGGGGGTGGTAAGTATTGTGTAGAGCTGCAAGGTATCCCCTCCATTCTCTGGATATTCATGTCTAAAAGTTATTTTGTCTCAGTTTAAACAGTTGTAGATTTTAAGTAAAAAATACAAGAACTATTCAGACAAACTAATACTTCATGCTACCTTATTGCTACTATTTATTTAGACCACATTTTTTATGACTTTTTTAACATCAGCAGCTCACATTGACAGTTGGATTTTTATTCAGCAAACTCTCTGACAACTAGCTGCCTCTGTCTGTGACCTGACAAAGTTTGGGTTCTTGTCAAAATTGATGGGTTTCGGATTGAACAGTCAACATGAAAAATTCAATGCCATGGCCGGGATTTGAACCATGGATCTCCTGGTTTCCGTCAGTCGCTCTTACCCATTGAGCTACCATGGCCAGTTTGCCGTCATGACATTAAATTCTCCAATTGACTCTTATATTTCCCTGGTAAAACACTAGGGACTCTCGCATCGAGATACACTGTTTGTGGCAACTTACTATCGTAAGTACTTGAGTTCCAGGCTTCATCATTTAACTCTTATTATTTTAGTTAATTGATGGAAATTATTCATTTCTTCACACTAGCCGTATATAGGCTAAGGTATTGGATTGACAGAGTTGACATGAAAAATTCAATGCCATGGCTGGGATTTGAACCACGGATCTACCAGTTTCCGTCCATGGGCTCTTACCCATTGAGCCTGGGACTCAAGCACTTACAATAGTAAGTCGCCACAAACAGTGTATTTCAGATACGAGAGCCCCTAGTGGTTTACCAGGGAAATGTATGTGTCGGTTGGAGAATTTAATGTCATGACGGGAAATTGGCCATGATAGCTCAATGGGTAAGAGCGACTGACGGAAACCTGGAGATCCATGGTTCAAATCCCAGCCATGGCATTAAATATTTCATGTTGACTCTCAATCGAATACCTTAGCCTGTATATGGCTAGTGTGAAGAAATAAATAATTTCCATCAATTATCTACAAATATAACAATTTGTAACTTAAAACTTCACTTATCTTATAACAAATGGTGATATTTTTCTTATAAATTGTCTGGGATCACGATTTCATGTAAAACTTTTACATATCTTCCCTTCACATTTTATTATCAAGCCCTTTTTCCACATATATATAATGCTGGTGGAGATTGAACACTTTTTAAAAGATTGAATTTCCAACAACACTAGGAAAAATGTCTTAAAAATTTGAAGGAAAACTCTTCAGTTTTCACAGCATATATTATGAGAATGCAAACATCAAGTTCATCACGCCACCAAAAGAGGTGACTCAGTCGTCACCTGAGAGCTTGCTAAATGTATGAGCTAATGATGTAAGAGAGATCTAATGAAATGTGCTCTATGTAAAGACCAGCAATTAGCAGATCATGAAGTATAATTTTGACTAACATTAGGACAGTGTTGTGCTTCACCGTCTTACATATTAGAATGCAAGCAATATTTTATTTTGTTATTGACCTGTAAAATATATTGTTACAGACAAGCCAGCAACAGTTGGTAGCCTCGTGAGTATAGAAAAGAACTCTCCAAATAGTAACAACAATAACAACCAACAACGAAACACTCTGAATGCCAGTATATCCTTAGATGCATCAGCACTTGCTAAACAGCCACTCCCCTATGTAAATGTCAACATGACACCTTCACATATAGCTGTGGCTACTCAAGAACCTGCGCTGGAGACGACAGTGGAACCTCAAGCAGGGCGACCCTTCACAGTCCAGGCTGCCGCAGCAAGAAATCATCTGTCTGAGAATGAAATCTCTTGCTGAAAATATGCATCTAGTCAGACTCCCTTACCAAGATAATGCTAAGTCATCTTTATCCACACTTGATCATAGTTTTTCAAAACTTCACGTAAATGAAGAAATCTAAGCAAAAAATTTTTTATGAAACGAGAATGGGATAATTGTGATATAAATATGCATTATTATATCTGTTCCAGTATTTCTACAACTCAAGTGGAATAGATAAAAAAGAGATAAAAAACGTTTATTTGAAATGTAAGAAGTCACAAACTTACTAGTTATGTATTAGTGAATGGTGAAAGAAGATAAAATTCAGCGAAATAAATACTCAAGAAAGAAAAACAGTACTATATTCAGTGATTTCCACTGATGCTTTCCTATTTTTTGATAGAATGTCTAAAAAAATGTATAAGAAAACAATTTTTTATGTGCAGTGTGCATGAGTAAGTCTGTACATACTAAAAGAATAAATTTTTACTAGGATAAACAGCAGAACAATGCACAGCTTTTCTCCATAACGTGAGAAGTGAGCTTTGACATGGTTTTATAAATCTAAAAATATGAGTGTGCATTTATGAATGGTATTCTCAAAATGTAGACTAAATAAGTTAATATCTCTCTCTATCTATCTGTTTTTTTTAAGTAATTTTGTAAATGCTTTACAGTGACCATCTGTTTGAGTTGCTCAACATTGTCCTACAAATAAATAAATTCACACAAATAAATTTTGTTAGAAACATGGGGCCAGGTTTTATAATATGTATGAGGACTGATCAACAAAGATTTCTTTTTCCACAGGAGTTTATCACTCAATGTTTCAATGTTTACATAATCTTTTTGAAAGTAATCGCATCTCTGCCAGTCCTCATAGGTCTTTGACAATTGCCTCTTCAGAGTTCTCAAATCAAATGCACCGAATTGAATGATGGAAATGAAAACAAATTACTGGGTGTAAGATCAGGACTATAAGGCAGATGTGATAATTCCAATCTGTAAGGACTATGATACAATGAAGCACAAAATTAATATAATTTTGAGTCGAACTAATACTCAATGCTCCACTTATTGCTAGTATTTACCTAGAACGCGTTTCGTTAGGATCTTCCTAACATCATTAGCTGTTGTCGACTAATGGACATTGGTTTGGTGAAATCATTGGAGGCGATAGGTGCATCTCTGTCGGTATCTTGATGAACTTGAAGTTTGGGTTTTCTTCAACGGTAGTGTCGAAATTTAATTAAATTGTTTAATTTCGACACTACCTTTGAAGAAAACCCAAACTTCAAGTTCATCAAGATACCGACAGAGATGCACCTATTGTCTCCAATGAGTTCACCAAACCAACGTCCATTAGTCGACAACAGCTGATGATGTTAGGAAGATCCTAACGAAACGCGTTCTTGGTAAATACTAGCAATAAGTGTAGCATTGAGTATTAGTTCCACTCAAAATTATATTAGATGTGATAATGTTGAATTTAGTCAAAAAAAGTCATGATGATTTTTTTATGTGAGATGGCAATGAAGTCCCCACCCATTCTGATAAAGTTCTGGTTGTTTCCTTGCTCAGATTAGCCAATATTGATGGTAGTATGAGGAGGAATTGTGGTACACAGGGTCTAAAAGTAGAGGATTACTAACAAGAGTGTTGCTCTTTTCAAATATTCATGGTATAGAGAGGAAACTATCAAGGAAACTACAGAAAAAATCAGCCTTAGTCTTTGTTAATCAGCCCTTATAATTACAAACATATTTAATGCAATATATTTCATTATTTTAAGATGAAGCATTCAGAAGAAGTACTTGCTAAAGTTGATTTTGGAATTAGTCATGATTTATAGTAAAAATGGCAGTAATATGAGCTCATAAGAGCTATTTATAAATAAGAATTTTTTATAATTCCTTTCTTGGGAGTGTTTAAAACAGTGTTGTTGTAATAAATTAAATTTAAAGGGAGTCAATTAATGACACTAAACAACACTTACTTTTAAATTTTCCCAGAACATGTTTCAGAGACTTTGCTTCCATTGTCAACCGGACATCGACTGGTTCTCATTGGTGTAGCTGGCGATATTTTGTCATAAGTCTCCTCTGGTGGCGGTTCGAGGAACTTGTTGAACAAATCTTTCTGGGGGATGTCGAAATTGAATACTTTGTTTCTGTTTTTTGAAATGAAGGTTTGTTCCCATGTGGACAGTTCTTGTTTTCCTGATGTATGTTTTAGTAGTTTTGGTTCTGGATTTATGTTGTGGTTTTTTCGCCAAAAATGCGTGGCAACTGCTGATTTTTCTCATTGTTTAAATTTTATGTTCCTAAAGTGTTCCTTTGCTCTTCAACTCCTACCGTTGATAGAAAAATGGCTCAAATCACTTGGAATATCATCACCTGAAATTTCAGATTACATCGAACTAACCAAAATATGCATAGAACAAAATTTCTTCCAGTTTCAATCAAAATATTTCCACCAAACTTCAGGTTTAGCAATGGGCAATTCCCTATCACCCTTCCTGGCCGATCTGTACATGAGTGCATTAGAAATAAGGATCACCAAAGGTTTCCCTTGGATGTTCAAACTCTGGCTACAATATGTAGATGGCATCTTTGCAATAGTACCAAAACAACACATCAGTGATGCACTAAAACTTTTAAATATCCAAGAAAAAAGCATCAAGTTTACTGTAGAAATAGAAAAAGACGAGTATTTTCCATTTTTGGATCTAAAAATAATGAGAAATAAAAACAGACTGAACTTTGGAATTTACAGAAAGCCAACACAGACAAACAACTACATAAAAGCTAATGGCTACAACCCAAGATCCCAAAAACAGGCAATCTTCAATAGTTTAGCACACAGACTGGTCAACATCCCTCTCACAGCAGAAGAATACAAAACAGAATACAACAAAACAGAATACAACAAATACAACACTAGTCGAGTATCAGCTGAGGATAAGAGCAAGAGCTCTTGAAACATGTCCTGTGAATAAACAGGTGAGTGAAGCAATGTGTCAATATATTCTCGATTCAATTTTGTACTAGTTTGTGCTTCACTGTCCCTACGCTTCTTTCAAGTTTATACTTTGACAACAAAATTATTGAAATAGCACAAAAAATGACTTTCCCAAATCATTAGAAGACAAAAAAAAGTGAACTTAGCAGAAAAGAAGAAGCTAATAAAGGAAACCATAACCCTCTCAGCTACAGAAACTAAAATGATCTTCAAAAAATTCACTTACCATCCATGGGCCTTTGATAAATTCAAAAAAGTCTTCAAAAAACAAAACTTTCAGCCAACCATTACTCCTTAAAAAACTTAATTTGCTCAAACATCAAAGATGCCATTCCATCTAACAAAAAATCTGGTATATACCAAATTGAATGTTGTGACTGTAGTCAAATTTATATTGGAAAAACCAAAAGAAATTTAGAAACAAGAGCAAAGGAACACTTTAGGAACATAAAATATAAACATAGAAAAATCAGCAGTTGCCACACATTTTTGGGAAAAAAACCACTACATAAATCCAGAACCAAAACTACTAAAACATACATCAGGAAAACAAGAACTGTCCACATGGGAACAAATCTTCATTTCAAAAAATAGAAACAAAGTATTCAATTTCGACATCCCTCAGAAAGATCTGTTCAGCAAGTTCCTCGAACCGCCACCAGAGGAGACCAGAGGAGAGCTACACCACTGAGAACCAGTCAATGTCCGGTTGACAATGGAGGAAAAGTCTCTGAAACATGTTCCGGGAAAATTTAAAAGTAAGTGTTATTTAGTTTCATTAATCGACTCCCTTAAATTTAAGAATTTTTATATTTGTGACTCAGGATAGGTACTCTAAATAAACATGATCAATAAATTTTTAAATAAAGTTATGAAACATTTCAATGTAATGTAAAAGGCTATAGATATTAGAACAGGATATAAAAAGGAAATTTTATAGGTAGCACAGGATTTTGGCATGTGAAGATGTTAAGTTAAGCAAGATACTTACTTCTGCAGATGTGTATACAACACAGTGGAGTTGGACAGTCCATGATTTTGAAACAATGTGCATTCCAGGTAATAATGCCTTAGACTGTATAACCACTACCTACCATAGAATAACATGGGGATTTGCAAAATAAAATTTGTTTATGTACATGCTAAGGCTTTCACGGCCGGCATTAATTCAATAGAATGTGTTATCCGGGCTTTTTGGGTGTGGTTGATTGGCTGAAACAGCACTTGACATTTCGCTCTGCTTTCTGCTGGGCATCTTCAGAAGCTGTCTACTCCAGCAACCCTGTTTGAGTCGACAACTTCTAAAGATGCCCGGCGGAGAGACGGGCGAAACATCAAATACTATTTCAGCCTATCGACCATGGCCAAAAAAGCCTAGATAATACATTCTATTGAAAATTTGTTTATGTTTGATAATATATGTTAAACCAGTAAAAATAATACATAAGTAATAAATCTGATGTTTCTCATTTACATGACTTCCTTTTTTTATTAGTGGCTACACAAACTATCCTTTCAAAAGCTTATTTCACATATTTTCTTAGAGATACAAAGAAAATAGAATATTAAAATGTTTAGCAACTGATTGCTATATGCTAGCCTTAAGATTTCATACTCTTTTTATGCAACTTCAAAAAACAACTGAAAGTCAACAGGAGTTTAAAAGAGTAGTATTGAACTGTTCAAACTATTAATAATGAATATATTGGAAATAGTTTATGCTACAAGAAAAGTTTTCTGAAATAAACTGTTTTTGTGTACTACTTCTTTGACCCAAATGACCTAGCTGTAAACCTCCAATAGATTTTTGTCTGTTGCTTAATGTTTATCAGTTATACAAAAGGCCTTCCAACTGAAGTGAACTTCATAGGCTATTCCCAGAAAATTCAACATACAAACAACTTATTTATCTTATATTCTAGATGCTCTCAGTCTCTGAGTCTTCAAGCCAGGTGTTCATCAAGATGAAAATGAATAAAGCTGTGACAAACCAATATATATTTACCAACTGCCTAGGCAGTTGTCACAAACCTGATAAAAAACAGAAGGATACAGTTAATCTTTGTTTGATATAACCTTGCCCCACTGACATATCACACTCCGAGTACCATTGCCTTCCCCTTTCCCCCTAATTGGTTAATGCTTTTGGTGATGTAGGCATTACTTTCACACCACGTGGAAACCTGCATTAAATGTCATAATAATTGTCAGGAAGATGGATAAAGTCATGAAAATAAAGATATGATGACATCAGGCGTTCCTCTGAGCAAATTGAATAGGGGACTCGGAAAATTGGCTAACCTAAATTCGCAAAATCAGCATCACAAAAACAGATTTTATGGTGGAATAGTGGTTTTGAATTTTGATGTGTCTTCCCTCTGTGTATGAGTTCAGAAGTTCCTTAAAATTACCTTTATTTAAAGAGTCCTCGCTTTCATTATGTCCACGAAATGTCATTTGTCTACTTCCCTAATGGGATATTGCATGAAAAGTCTGTTAAGCTTAACGTTCTCATTGTATTTTACAATATATAGATGTGAACTTTCCCGAAGAGTGTTTGCAATTTTATTAGTGTTTTTTCTCAGCTCCTTCAATCCGACACAATTATGTTCCTCATACCAACGAATTTTAAATGTCCTGATGTATTTTGAAGATGCTCTGCCGCAAAATTTTTCTAAACATAGCACTGGTGTTGGTCTACCGACATTTACCACGTCGCGTTGTCATCATTTTTTCATAAAGAAAAGGGTGTTTGGAGAATGGAACACACCAAGTCATGTGTTGGATTCATTGAAAGTCCCTTAAATATGAAATATTAAACACTTCACATATCACACAATAATCACTGATCACATAAAAAGATTACGTTTTTACACAGGATGCAAACTGATAATAAACAGTAGCACACGACACGTGGGGCTCGCTTCAAGCACGTTACCACTTTAACCAACAAATTTCTTTTCAAATAAACGAAAAAGTAGGAAGAAAGTCCTGTATTATGTTGGCAACATGAGTTGGTGCAGAATATATGGCTTCTATGAATCAAATCCATGGTCATGGTAACCAGCAATGCATTCTGCCCCTCCAACCTCTTCTCACCCAATGCATGTGTTAAAGCCACCTTGGCCTTTTAATAACGAATCACTAGTGGGGAAGTAAGCTATCTGCATTATTGACATGCGGGCACCAAGAAAGCGGTTCCATTACAAAATATAATTTGGAGAAGTTTTATAAATGAAAATTAAATGCTAAAACATAACCATGTAAGTTATTCAAAAACAAGTAGGTGAAATGGTGATTCAAACGCATCAAGGAAGAACTGCCCCTGGAAGACATGCAAAAATATAAGTTCATAATGAAACTCAACTCACACGTTAAGTTTTACACTGAATCCAGTTCAAAGCAAGGTCAGCGATAAAAGTAATATAACTATGGCATGACCGATAAACACATGTGCTATTGTCAGTCATCGCGAGAGACAGGTTTGAAGCTAAGTATACCTCTCTTTATTTTGTGTTAAGAATTAACATGCATTCTAGACAAAATAACTCTGTTATATAATATATTTAATTTTTACGTTTATGAAAATATCTCTTTGAACATATTAAGATATATCATCATTTTAAATAATGAACTCTACGACAGCAGTCAATGAGTAGCGATTAGTTCATGTGTGCATTAAGAGATTGGGGCAAATTTATTTGAAGCAAGGATTATATCGATGTGGGCGGACCTCGTAGAAAATCTGACTACATAATTTGATGTTCATTCTTTCTAAATTAGTGCTTCTTGTGCCAATTTATTTCCATTTCTAAGGCCGATTTCCAAGAGGAACTGACCTGAATTCCAGCATCATGATAAAGTGTGCTCCTCTCAGAGGAAATGGCCAAAGCCTTCTTAACTCTCAGCTCCCAGTAACTGCTGCATTTTGCCACAATGGTCGTCTCCCGAAAGCTGGCTCTATGATCCTTATCAAAGCAATGCTCTGCCAGTCTGAACTTTTCAGGTTTCATTAAATGAATGCTCCATTCATGTTGTTTTACGTATCGTGGTTGCTACGGTCCTTCTGGTTTGTCCTATATACAGTATCCCACACTTACAGGGAATGCGGTACACCCCTGGCTTGAAGCCTGAGAGCATCTAGAATATACTTGTGGCTAGGAAAGTTTCCTTTTTTTTTTAAATTTATTATTTGGCTGATCAGCAGTATTGCTATACAAGCAATTGATAAAATACATAAGTACTACATACAAATTAACAACTGAGGAATTACTGTCCTCTAACATATACAATAGGTAATAAATTTATAATATAAACAAACAGAAAACAATTAAGAACACATTTAAATGAAAGATAATAAAAGACAAAATATATAAATGGATAACTAACACATACAATAACATTAAATAAGATGGATAACAATTGAAAAGTAAGGTTAGATATACGAAGCTAGATTAGGATCAGTGGTGTTATGAGAAAAATACAGGATATACTTTGAATTAGTGAGAAAAGTTGCTATCTTCTGAATCAGTGAGTACGATGTCTTGAGGCAGTTATCAAGGAAAGTTTCAGATCTTATTTTAAGTTATTTATCATGTAAATGTGTAAGAAAATCAACATTCAAAAAGTGTTCCACATAAAGAGTAGTTTGGGGTACAGGGATTTCCAGAAAATCTTTGTGTCACATGTTTGGAAGATAATACCAACTTTAGTGTTTATTTATTTTATTTAGTATTTATTTGTGGGATCTCAAAACATGTATTTCTGGTGCAATCACTATGTAGAATTTTTTGCTGGATTGTCTACCTACTGGGTATGTAGTAGAAGAAAGTATTAACTGCAAAATCCGTGAATGTGACTAAATAACAACTAAATGACTTTAAAAATATTTAATTCTTCAGTATGAGAAAGTCCTTCACAGATTTGAGGTAAATTTAATAGTCTTGCAGGAATGGAAAGATTTTCAAGGACTTTCAGTTTTGTTCAAACAAACAATGCCTGGCCCCATTGTTCATAGATAAGGTTTTATATTCTAAGGATGTGAAAATAAAACTCCTAGGAGTGTATTATATGTGTTATGTACTTTATTCTAGTTTAAGATACATTGTAAAATGAAATGTTGATTTTAGTACATTCCAAATGAATGGTACAAGAATTTTTGGCCAAAGAGGACATTTTACGTGATTATATTGAGGAAAGGACAAAAGTTTGACTTGTGAATGTTCTCCTGCCTCAGGTGTCTTCGGACTTGACGTAGGATTTGCTGTCCTTGATTATGTTTATCAGAATGATGCATCGATTTTGCAGGGAATGAAAACCTTCTAGTTCTTAATTTACAAAATTAATGTCATAGCAACTTGTAAGAAGTACCCTTATTCTGTAAAAAACACTATGTCTATGCAGAACTCTTAGGGCTGATTCACAATACCAGAATCAAAATGATCAAGCATTATAACGTGAGCACTTACAATGTTTATTTGTTTATTTTTGCTAACTATAAGCAAGTGAATATAACCAAGGTTCAGCCCTGACTCTATACCAATTATATTCATAATTTACAGCATAATTCATTTCTTAATTCTAGTCTCTAATTACTTTTCTGACTCCACTTACTGTCACTGAGCAGGATAGCTCAGGCAGTTTCGTCTGTGGCCCACATTTGGGAGGTCCAGGTTTGCTTCTTGTAGCTGACCTAACTGACTAATGGGTTTTTTCAGGGGTTTTCTGGGTTGCCATGTACATCCCTCAAATTTCCTATCTCTCCATTATCATTTCACATCATCTCTCTTCTGGTGCTCTCTAGAAGTGTTGACAGGAATCTCGGCGCTGCATGGCAGGATGATATGCTCCTGATAAACACTTCCTTCTCCGGTAGAATGGTCTATAGTCTCCAGGCCAGCCTGGTGGGCCATTTCAGGACCACGGTGGGTGGAAAGCTGGCTGTAGGTCCTGCCGGGGAGTTTCCAACTAGTCAATTATAGGGACCCTGCCCTCTACACAGAAGGTACATTGTCCTCTGTCTTCCCTTGCCTCATCCTTCCTCCTGGGGATGCCTCAGCTGGGGCACAGGCATAATAGATCAAGATGGTCGCAGTACTGAAACCCCTCAGGGAATCTATCCTATCCAGTGGCGACTCGTCGAATAAAAATGTGGGTGTTCACAAGATAAACACTTAAAATGCACATTATCCACTACTGCTAACACCACTACTACTACTACTACTACTACTACTACTACTACTACTACTACTACTACTATTACTACTAGTGAGTACTATCTCAAACACCCCACAAAATTTTATATAATCTATGAGCTTAGGAAGCATATATCTTATTCCTATCAACTTGCTCATTGTGTCGCTTTACTGACAGTCTGTAAGCGCTGTCCAGCTGAGTACTAATATTCACACAACCAAACATGACGAATTGAATACATGCATTCTTATGTGAGCGTGAATTCCCATGCTTCTTTATCTTTTCACTAAAATGTACCAAATTAGCACATCCTACTTTTGTCCAGTTACTCACTTCAGAGCTAAACATAAGGCACAGAAAGCAAAAAGTACATTTCTAATACTACAACTGCATAGCCATTTACTGTTTGTTAATTTTGTGCATGAGTCCCACTTCTGAACTTTGTAACACGCTCAACTGTCAAATTTAGCTGCGGATGTCCTAGTCGCTTTATTACAACTTTTTCTTCGTAAGTCAGTTTATCTGTTTTAATTCTTAAAATGGAATCCACCGAGTTCATAGCTATCTCTCAAGAGAAGTTCAACAGTCACAAAGATTCGAAAACCTTGTGATTGGTCACTGCACGCAACAAAGAATAATTGTTTTGTGCTAAAACAGTAGTTGTACTTGTACTAGGAAATTCACAATTGTCTCACCTGCTGGTCACCTACATATTCCAAGTTATATGGCAGAGCTTAAAATAAAACATCTGTTTAGAAACTTGACCATAATAACTTAACAATAGCTGATAGTATCAGGAGTTGTAAACATTATTTATATTTAGAGATAGTTGCAGTTAAACTCTATAGATAGTAGCACTTCCCAGAGATGACCAAGAACTCTGGCGTTGCCAATGTGAATTAACGTGCACATTGTAATTGTGATATGATTTGGGTGTACTCAACCAATACCTGTCTGTAGCATTTGCACCTATGCATGCACAGAACTTTAAACATTACATGTTGTGCTAGCACAACAGATGTGTGCTAGCTGCAACATTGCCACATACTCATGCTATTGCCATCTACTTACTACACATTCTAAAGGAGTGAGTGCAGTAAATACGAATAACGAATGAAAAGATGAAAAGGGCTTCAACAAGATAAATATTGGGAGTTCACGTGTTCTTGTGCTCCTAAACAGCAGCCGCCCCTGATCCTCTCCAACTACTGTCCATATCCATCAATGACCAATATCTGCCAACTGGAAAGGGTCATCTATAGTTTGTTTAGTTACAGTTTAAAGCTTCTTATTGCTTCATTAAAACAAAAATAAATATTTCAAATAACAGCAATTACTAATAGAAATTTAAACAGAACAATTATAAAGAACAACAAATGTCTTTAATGTATACTACTAATAAAGCACTGACACTATAGTAGCTACAAAATAAGAATGAACATGGGTTGAGCCAATACGGTTATCCTACTGTCTTGGTGTTGGCAGCTCCACAACTAGCAGGCAACAAAGATGGAAGATATATCTGTCTTTGTCTCAACCTAGCAAGTATCATACAGATGCTGAGATGTACAGTGATGTCAGAAGTTTGCTTAATATTTCAGCATGTGTGTGAGAACATACACAATGATTATCGCATAATCTGAACCTTAAAACCTTAAACTGGAGAACAGTTCACTTACATAACTATCGTTCATATGCACACAAAAAAACAAAATGATTCAAATTAGATACATTTACAAATTAAGGTGTTTGCTACACTGAAACAAAATAGTAACATTTCAACGATTTGTGAATATAGTTTCTGTTTTAATGATGTCATATTTGTATACTGTCTATAATGGACTTTAAACCAATTTTTGTTTAATTAAAATACTTAATAAATTCAGAAGACATGAATGTGTATTTATGAAGCATTTTTACAATTTGAATCACCTGTACAATGTTGTGCATTGTGCACAGACATTTTAGTCTTGCAGCAACAATATCGCTTCTTTCAAGCAGAAATTTGCGACCATCATTGGTTCTCCTATATTTGAACCCAAGAGATTTCAGAATAGTATACATAGAAGATACAGAATCTATATATTCTATTTCCCCCCTCATTAAATTGGTCAGTCTTTTGGCAGTTGGATATCCACCATTGTCATATAAATCATAAATTGTTCTACGTGAAACACACTTTTGAAAATTGTCTAAGTTGGTAGCACGTTTTTAGCTAGTCGATGTTTCCCTGGAGATCTAAATATGGAAACTTCTCCTAATTTGTTAAACTGTTTGCCTTCTTTAACAATGTTCGTCACAGAATGGGCACTCACGTGACAAGCTTGTAACATTAATTCTCGACTCTGAGCAAAATTTGTGCTTTCGAAAATGTCTTTAATTGAAAACTGTTTGAAAAAGGAGTACACATTAACGAGAATATTTATAGCCTGCTTATGTAAAATCTTACGAGTTGTTTTGCAGTTACTACTAGGCACACCAGTACTAGACTTGCTAAGCGGTATATTTACTAACTTTGAAAAGCACGTGTGCCCCCTGGAAAGTTCACCACTTTACTGAATGCAGGGTACAAAATGTAACTGCAGCATAGCACGCGTGTGCTTTTCTTCACTGACAGTTTTTCTTTTCTTTCTAGTCAGGTGCCTGATCTTTCTGTATCTCCGAAACCAGATGTGCTGCAAACATGGGATTTAGACAGTAATCCTCAGAAAAAATAGCTCTGTAACATGGGAAAGACAAAATAATTTTTTGATTGGTATCTTTAGAGCGCACAAAGAAATTAGCCGCATGCTTCGGCAAAGCGAGCCAGTATGCGTGCTGGACTGTACAATGTTGCACGCACCGCATTGGCTAGTAGCCACAGAACAGCCACGCCTAGCCCCATCTTATGTTCATTCCCATTTTGTAGCTACCTTAGTGAGGCTAGAGAATCAAAAATATTGTTGTAGAAAATATTTACTCTGTTAAATTTTGACATTGGCTACCTTGCATTAAGTTGGTTGAATTGGAAGCTGACTAAAAGATATGATTAATTTATTTGCCACATATTTAGATACATAACATTCAGTTTATTGACCAGTAGACATTGCTCAGTCTGGAATGTATTAAATGACAAACTTACTGGGAAGGATAGCTCAGCGGTAGTGTCTGTAGGCCACATTCAGGAGGTTGTTAATTCGATTCATGTGATTCACCTTGATCCATAGCTTTTTTCAGGAGCTTCCATGGGTAGCTACACAATTACTGGGAAGGATAATTCTATACCCCAAATTTCCTGTTTCCCCATTTCACCTTACTTCACCTTTCATTCCGGTTCGCTGTTTCAGGGCTGTAAGTGAGTGTGGGAGTTTCGGCATTGCATGCTCATGGTAAATCCTCATCCTTTGGATCGAGGGAGGTCTCCAGGTCCCGGACCCCCCAGGGGGGGGGGGAGAGGGCAGGCAGTTGTACGAGTCACCACTGAGGAGTTAGTAGCTGTTAGTAATCCTGCCACCTACTGTCGGGCCACCCTTACTACCCTCTCACCTCAGTCCTCCCTCCCAGGGGGGATCCCATCAGGGGCGCAGGCACAAAAGTAAGTCCCCCCTTTGAACCTTGTCATACAGTCAAACCTCAAACTTGTGAATTGTTGCTTAGTCTATAGATCCCAAGGTTATCTCGCTTCTGGGACCACTACTCCATACACACTGTCTACTCCAACATACCTTTCTTACATCATTTTCTCATCCATTTTTATTTTAACAATACCTAAACAACTATCAGCTTTAATGTCCTTAACCAATTTTAATTTACTAGTTTTTTTCCTGTTATATATAATAGTTAGAAACAAATAGTGTCCCAGTGTACAAAGTCGACATTCCACTTTGTTATAAATGTGGATTCTCATTTTCATTCTCAGGGTACTGTGAACCAGCCTTTAATCTTCTTTAGATATGTAATTTCTGTTAAAAATAAGAAAAGAGCTTAAGCTTAGCTGTAAAGTACTTATTTGTATGTTTGCAGTCTCTTTGTACTTAAATGGCCCAAGTATTTAATTACTTATATTTAATATTGTCTTGTTTTATAAATTGATTCTTTTGCAACAATACTAGTCAATACACTAGCCAGTCAATACGTACTAACAGGAATGAACAAGGCCTTTGTAACTTCAGCCTTCTGTTGTTTTTTAACATCACTTGTTTCAACTGAAGCGACCATTCTTTTACATATACATTTCTAAATAAAAGGTTATTTATTCTATAGAAGTGCTTAAGTACTTAAAATTAAAAAAAAAAAAAGAACAAATTAAACATGGACCAGATTCATTATCTTTTTGTTAAAAGGAATGAAATGATAGCAACAGCCTGGACCATGTAGAGACCGTGCAAATAAACTTATTAACTTATACTAATGTCCCTACAGAATGGCGAAGTCTGGTAATGTTGTAATTTAGGTTAGGTTTAATTAAGCAGTCAACGAGAAACCAGTAACTCTGTAATTAAATAATAAGCAATGGTTAATGTTACTGATGCAGGTTTCCAGAAAATGTGATGAAACTGACAATATTTTAAGGTTTCCACTTAAAATAAAGAAAATAAATTATAGGGAGTGTTAATTTTTCAACTTCAAGGGTACATGACTTGATCAGAAAGCAAGTTATGTAGAATTCGAAGTAGAAGCAGAGATATAACGAAGTTTCCTTGCATGCGTCATCTTTAAATACCATCTCTGATATCTTGACCTTTAATTAAATCTACTGCTGGCTGCTACTGTGTTGAACTAAGGTATATGTGGATTATTTTTTTAGAATAAACACTAGTTCATCATCATCATCATCATCATCATCATCATCATCATCATCATCATCATCATCATCATCATCATCATCATCATCATCATCATCATCATCATCATCATCATCATCATCATCATCATCATCATCATCATCATCATCATCATCATCATCATCATCATCATCATCATCATCATCATCATCATCATCATCATCATCATCATCATCATCATCATCATCATCATCATCATCATCATCATCATCATCATCATCATCATCATCATCATCATCATCATCATCATCATCATCATCATCATCATCATCATCATCATCATCATCATCATCATCATCATCATCATCATCATCATCATCATCTTCAAGGATTGGGCCCTGTGACCGCATCCATTCTTAAAATATGATTTTTCCTTTCATTTTTGTTCTTTATTATTTTACTGTTTAAATTAAAAATCCCAAGCTCTTCTCTTAGTTTTTTGTTTCTTACGTGGTCTATTCTTTTATAACCTGCTATGCTTCTCAAAAATCTCATCTCTGCTGATTCTAGCTGTTTGCATTGGTTCTTTGCCAGTGACCATATTTTGGAACCGTGTGTTAACGTTGGGACTGCCATTATCTTATAAAATTTCATCTGTGTTTCCTTTTGTGTTTTCCTGCTCAGCATTCTTATTATAGTCCCACACATTTTATTGAGTATATATATAAATACTAGTTAATTAAGTTAAATGATGGAAATTAATACGTACACCTTTGGACTTAGAAAATATTCTTGCATCGCACAAAAGAAAGTTTCTCCTAATCATTTCTTCACACTAGCCATATATAGGCTAAGGTTTCGTATAGATAGAGTCAACATGAAATATTCAATGCCATGGCCAGGATTTGAACCAAGGATCTCGTGGTTTCCGTCCAGTTGCTCTTACCCATTGAGCTACCATAGCCAACGTGCTGTCCTGACATTAAATTCTCCAATTGACTCATATATTTTCCTGATAAACCACTAGGGGCTCTCGTATCCGAGATACACCATTTGGGATTTAAGTACTTACGATAGTAAGTTGCCATAAGCGGTGTATCTCGGATACGAGAGCCCCTAGTGGTTTATCAGGAAAATATATGAGTCAATTGGAGAATTTAATGTCAGGACGGCACGTTGGCCATGGTAGCTCAATGGGTAAGAGCAACTGGACGGAAACTACGAGATTCATAGTTCAAATCCCGGCCGTGGCATTGAATTTTTCATGTTGACTCTACCTATACAAAACACTAGTAAGTTGATAAACATAATGGAGAGAAACAAATGGCTATAATTTACTTTCATGGAAGTGTTGAAAACAGTGTTGTAATAAATTAAATTTAAGGGTCAGTTGATTAATGACGCTAAACAACACTTACTTTTAAATTTCCCATAACATGTTTCGGAGGCTACTTTCCCCATTGTCAACCGGACATTGATTGGTTCTCTGTGATGTAGTTTGCGATATTTTGTCATAGGTCTCCTTTGGTGGCAGTTCGAGAAACTTGCTGACATCCTCTAAAAATATTTGTTCAGCAAGTTCCTCAAACCACCACCAGAAGAGACCTCTGATAAAATATCGCCTGCTACACCACTGAGAACCAGTTGATGTCCAGTTGACAATGGAGGAAAGTAGCCTCCGAAACATGTTCCGGGAAATTTAAAAGTAAGTGTTGTTTAGTGTCATTAATCGGCTCACCCTTAAATTGAATTTAAACAAATGGCTATTTGAAGTGAGTTGTCAACTGTTTGAGGATGTAGATATCAACTGTTTCTATATCTTAACAACAGAAACTGTAACTAAGTATTATATTTGA
Organism: Mantis religiosa; assembly: GCA_030765055.1. NCBI lineage: Eukaryota > Metazoa > Arthropoda > Insecta > Mantodea > Mantidae > Mantis > Mantis religiosa. Next base: position 143,325,135 of record CM060958.1, on the reverse strand, counting down.
TAATTTCTGAACATCAATAATGTTGCAGTTTAAAATAATTGTTCATGTGGAAAGTGTAACTTACCTGTGAGTCACTCAAATTTTAAGTGTAAAGTTTCCTTGCAGTTATGTCAACTATGTATAACCTGAGCGTGGTTATAGGCACTACCGAGTGCTAATCGAAACACATAAAAACAATTGTGTACAACACAAAAAAAAAAGCAAACAAGTTTTAGAAATACATGATCTTTTATCAACAGAAGTCCTGCCTACTTCATGAAACCCCACCTTTCGTTGCCAAATTTGAAGCCACTAACTTATATAACTTGCCAAATTCTAACAATTACTTTTCCCTTTCTAACTTTCAGAACCGAGCTATATGAATTTTGTAACTCTGTGTGATTTCTGAACATAACTGAGTTCTAGGAATGCCTTGAGTCAATAGATTTCTTATTCACTGGCAGTTTAATTGCCTTATGCTACACTGACTTATACAAACTACTTTTCTTTAACATGGAAGTTAGCTAATGACAAAAATGTAGAACTCATATTTCTTAAATTATACACTGATATATTTATAAATTAATTACTGCATTATTTGTCTATCTGCTTGACATTTCTTTATATATTTATTAATATTAAAATTAAAGTAAAAGTAAACCCTTGGCATAAGAGCGAGAAGTGGGTCTGAGCCTGCCAGTCCAACTAACAGCCTCACACCCTCATACATAAGGCAGAGGTGGGCAATCATCCAACCAATACGGGGAAGAGATGTGGTCAGCATCTTGTCAACTGAGTTGGCTTTCTAGATCAAGGCTCGCTACCTAGTGTAGCTCCTCAATTTCCTCTCAATGCTGAGTGGGCACTAATCCTATACCCAGGGACTTAAAATCTGCACCCCTAAGGGTGCAGAGAACCAAAACACAACCTCTAGCCCACTGTGCCACAGTCTTTAGTAATAGGCTTGCAGTTAAGAGATCCTGCATTCAATTTTTGGGACTGGCCACTATTATAAGTTTCTCGTGGTTTTCCCTTGTTGGTAAGGCAAATACTGAGGTGGTTTCTTTTCTGCTATGAATTTCCTTTTCCTCATTTTCTATGATTTCACTTCACGTAGACTAAGAAGCAGTGTAGTATTAGGCATATAGTGTAGATGTTTGCTTGTTGGGAAGTTGTTCTTGGCTCAATCAGATGACAGCCTTCTCTGAGCACCCCAGGTGTCACCTGTTAGAGCGAAACCCTTTCTGAGCAACACAACAGTGTGACAAGTTTGGAATCATGTATGACCTCTGTATATTTCTGTCAGCTGGCCTATAGTCTCCTCAATTCCTTGGTAAGCATAAAAGATCTCCTTTGAGTCTAGGTGTGTTCTCCATTCCTTGTTCATTTCATTTCTCTTTATTTGTATCACTGAAGCAGAATGCAATGTTTTGCATGGAAATGACATGGAGCACTGTTTTGTTTATGATGGATTGTGAAGCATGTTTTCATGCAGTTCTAAGTGTTCAAGCTCAGAGGTGTCCCTTGTAAGTGACTTGAGAATGCACAGCTGAAATTGCCGACTTCACAAAAGATGATTGTAGTTTATGCTTTTTGTATAGACTCGAATGTTTCCAGTATGATGACTGTTGAATGGGGTTGGTGAATATACTGTTTCCTGTTGTAGTTAGTGTGCATCTGGCAGAAAACATGAGGTGTTTATGCGGCATTCACTAGGAGTCCGAGAGGTCTGAACTAACAGAATACTGCTTTGAAAATTACCGTAGAGCCAACTTCCAAAATACGAACATCATGGCAATTAATGATAGTGTGGTCATGGAGGCATTGGTTATCTCCTGTGAGAGAGGTATACCGAACCAGGATGCTGACTGGCTACAGCTCAGTTCTGCGTGGAAACTGTCCATTCAAATAGAAGTGGACAGACACAGTACACAAAAAAGTAAACATAGCAGGCTGTTTTTGGCCATTTAAACATTAATCAAAGAAAATGATCTTTCTACAGTTGTATCAAGGCTTCAGACGGTTGATTGGTTGGCAATGCTCAGCATATTAGAGTTCTGTTCACCTTCTTGCTTTCCAGTACTCTGGAATGGGAAACATGTTCATTTGAGCTTTAATGTAACTGTTTTGGAATGATCACCAGTTTTACATTATGGGAGTAACAAGCCCAATTTGAAGCACTACCATTGGTCAGCGGGTCACTTTCACCTAGTTAGGAGGAATAAAAGTTTTCTTCCGACCTTATCTCTCATTGCCAGTGAAAAGTTGTTTGTACATGCCATGGTAGGTCAGCATGTATGACAGACTTTTTTCTTGATCAGGGAGGAAAAGAGAGAAGAAATAAAAACACCCTAGCCTTCAGGGTACCCTAAGAGCATGAGGGTTGGAAGAGAACAAGAGATGACCAAGGAAGTTCAGATAGAAAAGATTACAATGAGGAGCAAAACAATAGTAAGTGGAAGTAATGTATTGCTTAACTTGAATACATTGCGGTCACTGTCCACATATGGGGATCTCTGAGGTAGGCTTCAGAAGTTCATTACACATTTTCTTGTCCATACAAAAGGGATAGGGGAAACAAAAGTGGGTCACTAACTTTGCATAGGTTTCCATGACTTTATAAGAAATAACTGAAGCTACACACTTTAAAAATGTGACAAAAGTATTGAAAAATTCTAACAAAAATGTCTCATAAATGGGCTGATACCATAGAAATAAAATATATTTAAAAGATATTTACAGTTTTTGTGTACTAAGATCTATCTCTTTAGAAGTTATACAAATTTCATTGTGATTGAAAAGGACATCACAAGCTATTTTCAAAGAGCTAGATATATTATCTTGCAATGTAAAATATCTTCAATATAGGACATTTTAATCAAATGTGTTATATTCATTTTACAGAAAATACAAAAATAACTAACATTCTTCCATGTAAAAGCTGTTTGCCAGTGGAACCATTTTCTGTAAACCATATTTCATCCTCGGAACATAAATACTTTAATCATCATTTATCTAGTTTAATTTAAGTTTAAATCTGTCATATTTAATACATACTGTGACTTTGTGGGTTCGTAGAATCAAAAGTTTGGTTTGCAAAAATTTAAAACATTCTTTATTGCAGTAAACAGAAACTTTGTACAACCCTTGCAGCAGCAAAAAGACGTGACATTGACAATCAATTGTCTTCAAGGTCGATTCTTGCTTCGCCGCACGTAAACAAATGAAAGAAATCACTGTGGTCCAGTGTCACAATAAGCATCACACAGCTCACACAACTACAACACAACTCATTCCTCCTCATACTTTTCCACTATTTATACCTCCCAGTCATTGTTCTAGAGTGCTGTGGATTTTCCGAGAACAACTGCGGCGGCAAGAGAAAAGACGGAACAATTCCAGAAACTTTCTCTGTCTCTTTCTCTCTCTTGGCAAGTGTTCGGCTCTCCTGCCCAAGCGACACTCTCTGTCTGTTCCTTTCCTGCCCGCATGCCCAGCTCTGGCTTTGCGGCAGCTCCACAACAATGCGATTGGTGGCAGTGCTTCTGTCCCATTCCATTAGCTGCAGTATGAATCTCTGGCTACCAGTCCTGGAATTTGCTGCAAAATTGATACTACACACAGAGGTGTAGACTTTAAGTTTCCAGCGTAGGATTGCTGCCCACTCAGTATTGTGAAGAACTGCAATAGGCAGTCAAGAAGGCCAACATTCTAACTGGAGACGTATGATGCTGGCCCCATCACCTCTCTGTCTTGGTTATATGTCCTGGTACATTGTCAGGGTAGTAGCACCACTAGAACACTATTTACAAATTATACAGGATGTAACGAAAAGGTATGTCAAAACTTTGGGAAAGCATTTCTTGTATACAGAGGATAAAAAAATGTTATATGAGCATATGTCCGGAAATTATTTCCATGTTAGAGCTCCTTTTCTACAACTGTACTTACACAGTGAGATGTGTAATACGTAGCTGTCCTGAGGCCACAACAGAAAAATGGTCTAATAGTACAGTAGTAAATATTTACTTTTGCATATGGTTAAATTTGGTGGAGGTGTTCATTTCACTGTTGTTGACGTACTACAGCACACTTGTTAGGCATTGGTACTCAGTTCATGCATGATGAAGCCCCTCCTCATTTCAGGCTTTCTGTCTGTCAATTTCTGAATAGCAGGTTTCCTGGTAGATGGATAGAAAGAGGTGAACCAATACCGCGGCCTCCATACTCTCCTGACTCAAACCCACTAAATTTTTATTTGTGGAGACATTTGAAATCTCTTGTTTATCAACTTCAGTACCAGATGTAGAGACCTTTTATGCTCGTAATGAGGTAGGCTGCCAGACAATATGAAATTCTCCAGGCCTAACTGAGTGTATTAGGTAGTCCATGTGACAGAGATTTGACAGATAAGGCCATTTTGAACATGTCCAATGATTTCCTGTTTTAAAATTGTTCTGTCACTGAGTGTTATTGTATGGGGTTCACTTGTAGAGAAAGTGTTCTAAAAAGGACATTCTAAAAAGCAATTTCTGGACCTACGTTCATATAACATGTTTTATCCTCTATCTGCAGGAAATGTTTTCTCAAATTTTTTACATAACCTTTTGTTACATCCTGTATATACCTAAATAACAGTAATTTATAATTTATTTAAATCCCATAAAAATTTAGCTATTAATAATTGTTTAAATTGTTATTTTGAAGTTTCGACTATTGATGTAATTTTTGGTGGCAATTTATTATAAAGTTTCTCCCAGAAAGTGTGCATTCTTTTGAGACCCATTTTTGTTTATATATTATAACTGTAATGAAACATGTCACCTCTTGTTTTATGTTTACATATTTGATTGCTTTTAATCAATTTATAACAACAATATGCATTCCCGCTCGAGGTTACTGTCAACCCAAACTTCAAGAAATTCATTCTATCTGATGCAGTTACTAATTCATTCTGTAAACAAACCTCAGCAAAACTTATGATTTTGTTATCTTTATAGGAAATCTTAAGACAAGAACTTTGTTTTTATTAAGTTGTCTTACCTAGCATTGCATTGGTACTTTGTATAAGCACGGGGAGTTTTAAAGATAATGTACAAACTGTCACTATTTGACCAATCTGGACACTTGCATACTAGAGACCAGCACAAATACAGAGTGCTTACTGCTTTAAAAACTGTAAGTAGTCTGTAATTTGTATGCAAGTGTCCAGATTGGTTAAATGGTGACAATTTGTATATTATATTTGTTTTATACCAAGACCATAGGTCGTGTATTAATGTACTCTGCACACCGTTTACCACACTGCAGGATTTTCTGTCCTGTAACTCGCACAGAGAGGCCCTTGCTGTTAAGGGATTATTGGCTATTTATTTATATATAAATGTACGAAGTTTCATCGAGATATACCAAAGAATGTTGATTTGTATGTTAGGGATTTAATGTAAGGGTGCCTTATAATAATTTTTGTCAAGTTAGTTTTGTCAGAGTTATACCAAAAATATTGTTTGATAAAACTTCAGTAAAATGATGGAAATAGGACGTGAACAATATACAACAGTCCCTCCTTAAAAAACTCAATTTTAAAATATTTTAAGCCTCCCCATTTACCCCCTTGAGCTTGAGGTCATTAAAATATGGCATATTTGTGATGCAGTGTCAAAAATATCTTTTAGGATCTATATTTAACGAAACAGGCAACATTGGGTAACATGAATATAGAAATCCCTAATAACCCAGTTTTCAAATTTTTGGAAATCATATACAGCCTATGACCATGTGGAAGAATAGGGATTTTTAATGATGAAAGAAATATCAAACTTGTTTGTGTGTGTGTGTGTGTGTGTGTGTGTGTGTGTGTGTGTGTGTGTGTGTGTGTGTGTGTGTGTGTGTGTGTGTGTGTGTGTGTGTGTGTGTGTGTGTGTGTGTGTGTGTGTGTGTGTGTGTGTGTGTGTGTGTGTGTGTGTGTGTGTGTGTGTGTGTGTGTGTGTGTGTGTGTGTGTGTGTGTGTGTGTGTGTGTGTGTGTGTGTGTGTGTGTGTGTGTGTGTGTGTGTGTGTGTGTGTGTGTGTGTGTGTGTGTGTGTGTGTGTGTGTGTGTGTGTGTGTGTGTGTGTGTGTGTGTGTGTGTGTGTGTGTGTGTGTGTGTGTGTGTGTGTGTGTGTGTGTGTGTGTGTGTGTGTGTGTGTGTGTGTGTGTGTGTGTGTGTGTGTGTGTGTGTGTGTGTGTGTGTGTGTGTGTGTGTGTGTGTGTGTGTGTGTGTGTGTGTGTGTGTGTGTGTGTGTGTGTGTGTGTGTGTGTGTGTGTGTGTGTGTGTGTGTGTGTGTGTGTGTGTGTGTGTGTGTGTGTGTGTGTGTGTGTGTGTGTGTGTGTGTGTGTGTGTGTGTGTGTGTGTGTGTGTGTGTGTGTGTGTGTGTGTGTGTGTGTGTGTGTGTGTGTGTGTGTGTGTGTGTGTGTGTGTGTGTGTGTGTGTGTGTGTGTGTGTGTGTGTGTGTGTGTGTGTGTGTGTGTGTGTGTGTGTGTGTGTGTGTGTGTGTGTGTGTGTGTGTGTGTGTGTGTGTGTGTGTGTGTGTGTGTGTGTGTGTGTGTGTGTGTGTGTGTGTGTGTGTGTGTGTGTGTGTGTGTGTGTGTGTGTGTGTGTGTGTGTGTGTGTGTGTGTGTGTGTGTGTGTGTGTGTGTGTGTGTGTGTGTGTGTGTGTGTGTGTGTGTGTGTGTGTGTGTGTGTGTGTGTGTGTGTGTGTGTGTGTGTGTGTGTGTGTGTGTGTGTGTGTGTGTGTGTGTGTGTGTGTGTGTGTGTGTGTGTGTGTGTGTGTGTGTGTGTGTGTGTGTGTGTGTGTGTGTGTGTGTGTGTGTGTGTGTGTGTGTGTGTGTGTGTGTGTGTGTGTGTGTGTGTGTGTGTGTGTGTGTGTGTGTGTGTGTGTGTGTGTGTGTGTGTGTGTGTGTGTGTGTGTGTGTGTGTGTGTGTGTGTGTGTGTGTGTGTGTGTGTGTGTGTGTGTGTGTGTGTGTGTGTGTGTGTGTGTGTGTGTGTGTGTGTGTGTGTGTGTGTGTGTGTGTGTGTGTGTGTGTGTGTGTGTGTGTGTGTGTGTGTGTGTGTGTGTGTGTGTGTGTGTGTGTGTGTGTGTGTGTGTGTGTGTGTGTGTGTGTGTGTGTGTGTGTGTGTGTGTGTGTGTGTGTGTGTGTGTGTGTGTGTGTGTGTGTGTGTGTGTGTGTGTGTGTGTGTGTGTGTGTGTGTGTGTGTGTGTGTGTGTGTGTGTGTGTGTGTGTGTGTGTGTGTGTGTGTGTGTGTGTGTGTGTGTGTGTGTGTGTGTGTGTGTGTGTGTGTGTGTGTGTGTGTGTGTGTGTGTGTGTGTGTGTGTGTGTGTGTGTGTGTGTGTGTGTGTGTGTGTGTGTGTGTGTGTGTGTGTGTGTGTGTGTGTGTGTGTGTGTGTGTGTGTGTGTGTGTGTGTGTGTGTGTGTGTGTGTGTGTGTGTGTGTGTGTGTGTGTGTGTGTGTGTGTGTGTGTGTGTGTGTGTGTGTGTGTGTGTGTGTGTGTGTGTGTGTGTGTGTGTGTGTGTGTGTGTGTGTGTGTGTGTGTGTGTGTGTGTGTGTGTGTGTGTGTGTGTGTGTGTGTGTGTGTGTGTGTGTGTGTGTGTGTGTGTGTGTGTGTGTGTGTGTGTGTGTGTGTGTGTGTGTGTGTGTGTGTGTGTGTGTGTGTGTGTGTGTGTGTGTGTGTGTGTGTGTGTGTGTGTGTGTGTGTGTGTGTGTGTGTGTGTGTGTGTGTGTGTGTGTGTGTGTGTGTGTGTGTGTGTGTGTGTGTGTGTGTGTGTGTGTGTGTGTGTGTGTGTGTGTGTGTGTGTGTGTGTGTGTGTGTGTGTGTGTGTGTGTGTGTGTGTGTGTGTGTGTGTGTGTGTGTGTGTGTGTGTGTGTGTGTGTGTGTGTGTGTGTGTGTGTGTGTGTGTGTGTGTGTGTGTGTGTGTGTGTGTGTGTGTGTGTGTGTGTGTGTGTGTGTGTGTGTGTGTGTGTGTGTGTGTGTGTGTGTGTGTGTGTGTGTGTGTGTGTGTGTGTGTGTGTGTGTGTGTGTGTGTGTGTGTGTGTGTGTGTGTGTGTGTGTGTGTGTGTGTGTGTGTGTGTGTGTGTGTGTGTGTGTGTGTGTGTGTGTGTGTGTGTGTGTGTGTGTGTGTGTGTGTGTGTGTGTGTGTGTGTGTGTGTGTGTGTGTGTGTGTGTGTGTGTGTGTGTGTGTGTGTGTGTGTGTGTGTGTGTGTGTGTGTGTGTGTGTGTGTGTGTGTGTGTGTGTGTGTGTGTGTGTGTGTGTGTGTGTGTGTGTGTGTGTGTGTGTGTGTGTGTGTGTGTGTGTGTGTGTGTGTGTGTGTGTGTGTGTGTGTGTGTGTGTGTGTGTGTGTGTGTGTGTGTGTGTGTGTGTGTGTGTGTGTGTGTGTGTGTGTGTGTGTGTGTGTGTGTGTGTGTGTGTGTGTGTGTGTGTGTGTGTGTGTGTGTGTGTGTGTGTGTGTGTGTGTGTGTGTGTGTGTGTGTGTGTGTGTGTGTGTGTGTGTGTGTGTGTGTGTGTGTGTGTGTGTGTGTGTGTGTGTGTGTGTGTGTGTGTGTGTGTGTGTGTGTGTGTGTGTGTGTGTGTGTGTGTGTGTGTGTGTGTGTGTGTGTGTGTGTGTGTGTGTGTGTGTGTGTGTGTGTGTGTGTGTGTGTGTGTGTGTGTGTGTGTGTGTGTGTGTGTGTGTGTGTGTGTGTGTGTGTGTGTGTGTGTGTGTGTGTGTGTGTGTGTGTGTGTGTGTGTGTGTGTGTGTGTGTGTGTGTGTGTGTGTGTGTGTGTGTGTGTGTGTGTGTGTGTGTGTGTGTGTGTGTGTGTGTGTGTGTGTGTGTGTGTGTGTGTGTGTGTGTGTGTGTGTGTGTGTGTGTGTGTGTGTGTGTGTGTGTGTGTGTGTGTGTGTGTGTGTGTGTGTGTGTGTGTGTGTGTGTGTGTGTGTGTGTGTGTGTGTGTGTGTGTGTGTGTGTGTGTGTGTGTGTGTGTGTGTGTGTGTGTGTGTGTGTGTGTGTGTGTGTGTGTGTGTGTGTGTGTGTGTGTGTGTGTGTGTGTGTGTGTGTGTGTGTGTGTGTGTGTGTGTGTGTGTGTGTGTGTGTGTGTGTGTGTGTGTGTGTGTGTGTGTGTGTGTGTGTGTGTGTGTGTGTGTGTGTGTGTGTGTGTGTGTGTGTGTGTGTGTGTGTGTGTGTGTGTGTGTGTGTGTGTGTGTGTGTGTGTGTGTGTGTGTGTGTGTGTGTGTGTGTGTGTGTGTGTGTGTGTGTGTGTGTGTGTGTGTGTGTGTGTGTGTGTGTGTGTGTGTGTGTGTGTGTGTGTGTGTGTGTGTGTGTGTGTGTGTGTGTGTGTGTGTGTGTGTGTGTGTGTGTGTGTGTGTGTGTGTGTGTGTGTGTGTGTGTGTGTGTGTGTGTGTGTGTGTGTGTGTGTGTGTGTGTGTGTGTGTGTGTGTGTGTGTGTGTGTGTGTGTGTGTGTGTGTGTGTGTGTGTGTGTGTGTGTGTGTGTGTGTGTGTGTGTGTGTGTGTGTGTGTGTGTGTGTGTGTGTGTGTGTGTGTGTGTGTGTGTGTGTGTGTGTGTGTGTGTGTGTGTGTGTGTGTGTGTGTGTGTGTGTGTGTGTGTGTGTGTGTGTGTGTGTGTGTGTGTGTGTGTGTGTGTGTGTGTGTGTGTGTGTGTGTGTGTGTGTGTGTGTGTGTGTGTGTGTGTGTGTGTGTGTGTGTGTGTGTGTGTGTGTGTGTGTGTGTGTGTGTGTGTGTGTGTGTGTGTGTGTGTGTGTGTGTGTGTGTGTGTGTGTGTGTGTGTGTGTGTGTGTGTGTGTGTGTGTGTGTGTGTGTGTGTGTGTGTGTGTGTGTGTGTGTGTGTGTGTGTGTGTGTGTGTGTGTGTGTGTAATTTACGTCCTTCAACGTTAAGTCATATCAGATGGTGAATGAAATGGGTGAAATGATGCTCAAATAAGTCCAGAATCCATGGAGCTTGGAGTTACCTGACATTCGTCTTTCAGGATAAGGGAAAACCCCAGAAGAACCTTATCCAGGTAACTCACCCTAACCAAGATTCGAACTCAGGACCTCATGAATGTGAGACAGACACGCCACCATCTATGCTACCGAGGCGGGCCCAAAGTTGGTTGAATGAATTTTGAGATTGCCTATATGCTGTAACTACATAATTTATTTACAGGTTCAACATTTCCTTTAAGATCTTTGTCTTCACTAAAAATCATGAAACGTATGCTATACCACATCCTCTGGTATTAGTGTCCTCCAAACTTAACTAAAATAATTAACTTGCTTTAACCATTTGTGCTAGTTGCCACCAGACTGCAGCACTGTTTATTTGCACGGTCCCTATTACGATACAGCTGTCATGTTTTGTGGTCCAACAAACTATGCCATCAGTAAATATTTATGGTCTTTTTTGTACTCTGTCAGTATGTTTAGGTAAACACAAAAAATGTATTGCTTTTCCCCCTCAGATATAAACTAGGAAGGTACCTCTATCTGAACAGCTGAAAGAAGTCTCATATTTGGAGAAGTGCATAAAGATTCCTTTAGATCCATGTTTATAGCAAATATAAATTTAAGAAGCTGTAAGAAATGAAGTATTTTGAATTGTTTATTAGAGAGGAATGACTTAATTGTGATGTATTGTGTTTTTATTGTGTGTAGCAGTTTGCTTTGTGTCAAAAGCTACTATAGGATTTAAAAAGACATTTTCATGACTGTATGGAGTAATATTTGTTATAGAGTCAGCGACATTTTTTGCAACAATATCTGTACTTTTAAAGTATGTTTCACTTTATCAAAGTAACTTTGGTAATATAATGTACATAAATGTAAACTTTGTTCACAGTTTTAAAATGAGTTAACAACTTGGCTTTGGCAAGTGGAAAGCAGTGACGTAAGGACTGTATACTTTGGTTCTGTTTTTTGTGCAAGGCTACCAACAGCAGCATTGGACCAGGTCATGTGTAACACATTGAGGTTATGTGCACTCATATATCCATGTGGAGCCAACATTATTATATTCACATTTTCTAAAGATGAAACAGCTGTATTACCTTATAAGTAATTGATCTTTCACACATGCCAAGTGTAAGATAAAGTTGGAAAGGTTCAGATTTATTTTCTTCTTTTAATCAGTACAGTAATTCACTAATGGGATAACTCAGGCAGTTTCGTCTGTGGCCCACTTTTGGGAGGTCCAGATTCAATTGCCGTGGCTGATCTACCTTACCTATTGTTTTTCTCGGGAGTTTTCCCGGATCGGTAGGTTAATTACATTCCCCAAATTTCCTGTCCCTCCATTTCATCTCCATTATCACTTCACATCGTCTCTCATCTGGAGGTCTCTTTCAGGGTAGAAGTGTCGGAGGGTATCTTGGCGCTGCATGGCAGGATGAGTAACCAATTCTTGCTCCAGTAGGGCAGTTACTGATCTCCGAACATGGGTCTAGTGGTGGGACTGTTTCCGAAACACAGTAGGGAGGGCTATATATATATATATCAGCTCAAGGGTATCTACCAGGGCAATCCACACAGAATGAAGACTAACCCCCCTCTAATGACCAGGGAGTTACCAAGCTGTCCCAAAAGGGCGCCCGGCACCTCTGTGGGGTTTTCCATATGACAAGACCTAGAGACAAGCCCAAGTCCTGTGGACTCAAGACGGTATGGAAGTGATGGAAATGGATACGCCATTACGCATGCCAACCCCAAAGGGGAGGTCTACTGATCAACCTCGGTAGTGCCGCCTGGTGATCTAGCACACCTTCTACTAGCTAATGCGGGCTGGTACGCGGGAATATATGGCTTCCCTCAACCCTGTCCAGAGACGTACCCGATCTCCCACGGGTATCGGGAAAGTAGGGAGGGATACTGGTTTTGCTAGCCACCAGGGAGTTTCCAACTGGTAAAGTGTAGGGACCCTGCCCTTTGCACGGTCGTGGCTCCTTGGGATGGCCACCCTCTGTCTCCCCTCACCTCATCCTTCCTCCCGGGGAGGGGTATAGCTACAATAGACAAAGTTTGGAACTCCATGCCAAATCCCCTACATAGCGCAATCCAGTCCCATGTAGAAACTTTATGGTACATAAAAGAAACCTGACAAATAGGCCTCTGAGCAAAATTAATGGTCCTTCATGCTGAGAAACATAGCAGTTTAGGAATGTCCATAAATAAAACCTCATTTCACTTCAACTGAGTTGGTTAGAGCAGCAATACAGTAAGCTAATGATCCTCGGTTCAAATTCCTGCTACGCATTGAATTTTTTATTCTATTTCTATCTTTTTAGTTCATTAATTCTGTAGACATTTGCTAATAGAATGTAAATATACTTTGTAAAGTTGGCTGACCAATGTTGTATTGGTGACTTTTTCAAACCTGAATGATTATTAAATACGTAAAATATGAAGCTATTAACAGTGAAGCAAATAAATATATACAAATATAACAATTTGTAACTTAAAACTTCACTTATCTTATAAGAAATGATCATAATTTTCTTATAAATTGTCTGGGATCGTGATTTCATCTAAAACGGAAACAACAAAGCTGTCATCATCATTACAAATGCTAGATGTTAATATGTTCTTGTTAATACTACCAAAATCAGAAAATAAAACAAATTTAAAAGCAGAATTGACTGCTGGTATTTCAAAATTCATTATGCGATGTTTGTTTTATAAAATAAATATCTTTTCCAAAACCATTTAATCTATAGGATCATTTAATTGTTGTAATAATGTAACTTCTGAATTTATTTCATGGTTATTTATTTTATTTCCAGAAGTAAAATTATTAAAACAATTAAATGGTCCAATAGATTTAATGGTTTGGGAAAAGATATTTATTTCAAAAAACAAACATCATGTAATGAATTTTGAAATACGGGCAGTCGATTCTGTTTTTAAATTTGTTTTATTTTCAGATTTTGGTAGTACTAACAAGGACAGTTAAGTGCAGAGGATCTACCCAAAAGTCCGAAGACTCTGGCCTCCTTCAACCCGGGAGCGATGGATAACTCCGGGGATCTTTCCATAGGGCAATTCCTTGTTTTGCTAACAAGCCCCCCCCCCCCATCAACAACAACGTCAAGGTGGGATGGAAGTGAATACGCCACTTACACGCGTCAACCCCACAGGGAAGACTACCGTAAACCTCAGTGGAGCCGCCTGGCCTTCTACTAGCTCTGCAGGCTAGTACTCAGGACTTATGAGGAAACTCTCTACCCCCTCCAGGCGGCTGTAGCCTGGCCGGAGGTACCCAATTCCCCGTGGGTGTTGGGAACACACTGCCCTCTCGAGTCCAACCTAATCCGAACAACTCCCCAACAGGAGGGGCTCGGCAGTTTGGCCCGAGGTTCCTCTAGTAATGTCAGAGGTAAAACGAGTGCTAAGGGTCCGCAGCGCCCGCACCATGGCAGCTGAAGGGGACGGATCCCCTCCCCTACAGGAACTAACAAGAACATATCAACATCTAGTATTCATAACAATGGTGACAGCTTTGTTGTTTCCGGCTGAAGAACTGTAAAAGTTTTACATGAATTCGCAATCCTGGACAATTTATAAGAAAAGTATTATCATTTCTTATAAGATAAGTGAAGTTTTAAGCTACAAATTCTTATATTTGTATATACTGAATTATTATTATTTAATTTATCTCCTCCCATCATTTTCGAACTTACTGTATAATGCTTTTATGGCAAACCCTTAGCTTTACTCCTTATAATTTCTTACTGACTCAGCTCTTCCTAATAATTTATGAAAACTCACCTGATAATCATGCAAAAGGATGTGAACATCTGACTTCCTTAATCTCTGCCTGACAGTCTTACTGGTTGTGGGAATGCTGCATTGACTATAAATACCCTTATTGGTCACAATGGTCATGCAATTTATTACATATTTATCTTAGGTGAAATTTTAAATTGTTGTACCTTCTCTTTGCTCCTGTAGTTATTTAATAATATAAAAGGAACACAGTTTTGTAGAGAAACCTTTGACAATCTTCTCAGTTGTTAATTTACAAATATCGTCCTGTAATTGCCAGTGTTAGCCATTTTCTCTCTTTGCAGCATGCCCTGCCAACATTTGAAATGCACCATAAGTACAAACAAAACAAATAACAACTTTCTCACTTGAAGGTTATTAAAACATGTTACATTGTTACTGCATGCACAGTGTAGCATTATAAGAAGATTCGATTCTCTTTTGTTTTGCTGTGTGTTAGTTTGTAAATAGTAATTGTCTGCATATATATATTGCTTGTACTGGGATATCTGTGGAATTTGTTTCACTTTACATGTATGTTCTATGGAGTAGCAACTATTTACTGCTCCATGACATTCTTTTCTAAAAGTCAAGGCCTTCTTATAACTCCAAAGTGTTTTGTTTTCAAGCACGAGGACTTTGTAAATACTTTTAGTAATGTATGAAATTCATTAGAATGAATTGGGCCTTTTGATGATGAAAGAATTTTCAAAATCATTTGAGTAGCTTTTAAGATTACTCTGTAAATACACACAAACACCCAAATTTTATCTCTCTATGGTATTAATATAGGTGCTTAAAATCTCTTAATGGTTCATTTAGGTGACTGTTCAAATAATTAAGATATTGTCATTTTGGTTCAGTGGTCCACTGTTACTCTTTTTTGTTCCTCTATGTGGTAGTGTATTGAAATACACCCAACATAGTCTTTTTTTCTCTTGACAGTTTACTCATAGTTTACACCGCAAATTCCTTGCAATAACAGCACGTTTTGCCATATGTACTGGTTTTCTGCACCAGATTTGCTAGGCAATTGCTTATATAGCAATACAAATTTTCCAGAATGTTAGAGATATCAAAACTATCAAAAAGTTTTAGCTCTCTGATGATAGCATGCACTGGATGAGTGCATGCCTTATTTATTTACTGTATGCCCACCACAAGAAGGCTAGAGGGGTATGAAGGGCTGAGGAGCTTAAACTGTTTATCTGCTCCGGTAGTGGATCTGTTTACTAGGAAATGAGTGTATGAGAGTGTATAAGAGTCACTCCTGCTGCCAGATCTAATGTTTGTTGCAGTAAATGCAGAGATAGGAATAATGTATAGGTGAGTTATTGATAACACTTGTGTATTTTAAACGATCCTTCCATCCTTGTCATACTCGGAAGGCGAGCATAAACCCTGAGGAGAAAGCAAAAGTGATTACGTTACACATTCCTCTAGCTTGCCTTCTTGTCCTGGGCAAACAGTACAGTTCCCTGCCTGGAGCCAAGCTCACGACAGGCTTGGGTCACAATATTCTAATTATTTTTCTTTGAAATTCCTGTTTAGTATTTCCATTTTGTATTGGCTACATATTTTTGACATACAAATTTGTTTCTCTTCAAGATACATTATTGGGCAACAGTTTCATGTTTGCACCTTTATCATTCTACAGCTTGAGTAATTTAAAATATCTCCTATTCTTTTACATGAACTTAATAAAGTTCATAACATTCATAGATTACATAATTACATGTGAAAAATACTAAATTGTATATTAGACACGAAGTGGCAAAAATGCTTATCATTTTTCATGTTACCTTCACCATGAACTTAAAACTTGTTGTTTGAACTAGATGCTTCCTGTGAAGATTCAATCTGTAAAGGAGCTCTTTGATTGGCTGCCCTCTGTCCTCTCTTCCTCTCCCAGGCTGGAACCCTAATCCATGGCAATAATGTGATGCACTTGGTTTCTAGAGGACCTGAGTTCAATTCCTTGGGCCAGTCATTGTGATCATAGATGTTTTCTCATTTTCTGAGGCAAATGCTGGAGTCATTGCTCTTCTGCCTCATATCACTTTACCCTTAAATGTTTCAGGAGGGCTGTGCAGTGTCAATCGGTGATCAACAGATGGTGCACTTGCTTGCTCATTTGAAAATTTTTCTCAGTCCTACAAGCCACCCCATGTGAGTCGAGTTCTCCCTTCAGAATTCTTCTCAGAGAGGCCTCATATGTATCTAGGTCATCAAGCTTCAGACCTTTATATGCCTGTGTGGCATACGACCTCCTGTAATTCACTTACCTCATCCACTCCTCTTTATTGGGTCAAAGTGTGAGGTGTCGCTGCCATTCACTGGACATACTCATAGTCGATTTGTGCTTAGTAGAATATTATATGCAAAACTGGAAATGGGAACAAAATATACACAACTTAAACAGATGAATACTTTTTAAAGTCACAAACATTGAAAAGTTAGTGAGAAAAAGCATTCATTTAAAAATTATTTGTGGTTGGTTTTTTGACACTCGTCACTTACTTTTTCATATATTTATGAGAGACTAGTTTCAAAGGCCCTGGCCTCCATTTTCAATCTCTTCCCAACTGGCAACTGTTGTTATCTGCTCTCTCTGGTGGTGGAACTATGAACTTTTTTGTCAAATTATCTGCTGGCGGGATTTCAAAGTTCATTACGCGATCCTTATTTTTCCAGATGAATATGTTCTCCCATGTTGTCAATCTATTTTGGTTTATCACTCCTTTTAATAATTTTGGATTTGGATCAATGTCATGGTTTTCATTCCAAAAATGAAATGCTACTGCTGACTTGTCTTCTTGTTTCAATCTGATGTTTCTAAAGTGTTCTTTGACTCTGGTTTTTAAATTTCTTTTTGTTTGACCTATGTAGCATTTTTCACAATTCTTGCAATTTATTTGGTATATTCCAGATTTGTTACCTGAAGGAATTTCATCTTTTGTTTTTGAATTTAGTAATTTTAAAATTGAGTATCTATTAGTAGGTGCCAAGATGATATTTTGTTCCTTGAATATCTTTTTAAATTTATTAAATGTTTTTGGATGATATGTGAATGAACTGAATATGCTGTTGCTTTCTTTTTCTTTAATAAATGTGGTTGTTTCCTTAATGGTTTTCTTTAGTTTAGATTTTCTAATTTTCTTCAACACCAAACTTTTGTTGTATCCGTTTTCTTCTGCTATGTGTATTATTGCTTTTTGTTCCTTGAAATATTCTTCTTTTTCCGTGGGTATGTTGACTAGTCTGTGTGTAAGGCTGTTTATTATTGCATGTTTATGTGTAATTGGGTTGTGGCTATTATTTTTTATATAATTTTCTGAATGTGTTGGCTTCCTGTAAATTCCAAATTTTATTTTTGTATCATTCCTGATGATATTTAGATCCAAGAAAGGTAGTTGTCCATTGATTTCCTTTTCTATTGTGAATTTGATAGTCCTTTCTTGCAGATTGAGTAATTTTAATGCATCATCTAAATGTTTACTTGGTACAATTGCAAAGATGTCGTCAACATATCTATACCAAACCTTGAAGATCAATGGGAAGGACTTTTTAATTTGTGTTTCAAATGCACTCATAAATAAGTTAGCCAAAAAAGGTGAAAGTGGATTGCCCATTGATAGTCCTGATTTCTGCTTGTAGTGTTTTCCATTAAAGCTAAAGAAGTTTTGTTCAATGCATATTTTTGTTAGAGAAATATATTCTTCTGCTTCTATTGCTTCCATATCAATTGTAGCTAGCCATTTTTTTTTTAACACAGTCTGCAATTTTTCTGTTGGTATGCTTGGAAATAAAGATGTGACATCAAATGAAACCAGTCTGTCATTTTTGTCCAAATTTATATCTTTGATTTTTTCTACTAAATCTAAAGAGTTTCTTAAATTTGCACTTTCAAATTTTGGAAAACTATTAAATTTACTTAGTAACCATTTGGCCAAATTATATGTGGGGGCATTTATGCTACTAGTAATAGGTCTCATGCCTTTCCCTGTTTTATGAATTTTTGGCAGCCCATATACTCTTGGTAATGTTGGATTATCTACTTTAATTTTGTGCAATTCTTTTTTGTTGATTATTTTGCTCTCTTTTGGCGTTTTATTTGTGGTTTCAATGCAGTACTTTAATGGATTAGTTTCTACTTTTTGGTAATTACTGTCTTCTAACAAATCTTCCATCCTCTTTGTGTATTCTTCTTTTTCCAGAATTACTAGTTTATTTCCCTTGTCTGCTTTAGTATAAATAACCGGTTTCTTTTTAAGAGCTTTTATGATTTGGTTACTAAAATTCTTTTTCTTTTCATTTTTAATCTCTTCTACTATTTTGGAGCATTTGTTTTTTACTGTGTTTTTACTTTCTTCATTAAGTGTTTGTGTAGCAATTTGGATGTCAGCAATGTAATCTTCAATTTGGTTGGAATAATCTACACATGTCTTTAAACCTAGATTCAGCATATTCAGTTCTGTTTTTGTAAAATTTTGGTTTGATAGGTTTACCACATTGTTTAGATGATCTTTTAGGTTATGTTTGTCTTTTTGATTTATCTTTTTAAAAGTGCCTGTGATATGTTGACGACATCTTTGCAATTGTACCAAGTAAACATTTAGATGATGCATTAAAATTACTCAATCTGCAAGAAAGGACTATCAAATTCACAATAGAAAAGGAAATCAATGGACAACTACCTTTCTTGGATCTAAATATCATCAGGAATGATACAAAAATAAAATTTGGAATTTACAGGAAGCCAACACATTCAGAAAATTATATAAAAAATAATAGCCACAACCCAATTACACATAAACATGCAATAATAAACAGCCTTACACACAGACTAGTCAACATACCCATGGAAAAAGAAGAATATTTCAAGGAACAAAAAGCAATAATACACATAGCAGAAGAAAACGGATACAACAAAAGTTTGGTGTTGAAGAAAATTAGAAAATCTAAACTAAAGAAAACCATTAAGGAAACAACCACATTTATTAAAGAAAAAGAAAGCAACAGCATATTCAGTTCATTCACATATCATCCAAAAACATTTAATAAATTTAAAAAGATATTCAAGGAACAAAATATCATCTTGGCACCTACTAATAGATACTCAATTTTAAAATTACTAAATTCAAAAACAAAAGATGAAATTCCTTCAGGTAACAAATCTGGAATATACCAAATAAATTGCAAGAATTGTGAAAAATGCTACATAGGTCAAACAAAAAGAAATTTAAAAACCAGAGTCAAAGAACACTTTAGAAACATCAGATTGAAACAAGAAGACAAGTCAGCAGTAGCATTTCATTTTTGGAATGAAAACCATGACATTGATCCAAATCCAAAATTATTAAAAGGAGTGATAAACCAAAATAGATTGACAACATGGGAGAACATATTCATCTGGAAAAATAAGGATCGCGTAATGAACTTTGAAATCCCGCCAGCAGATAATTTGACAAAAAAGTTCATAGTTCCACCACCAGAGAGAGCAGATAACAACAGTTGCCAGTTGGGAAGAGATTGAAAATGGAGGCCAGGGCCTTTGAAACTAGTCTCTCATAAATATATGAAAAAGTAAGTGACGAGTGTCAAAAAACCAACCACAAATAATTTTTATATTAATTTTGACGTCACTGTTACTAAATTCCTCCAAACACACATAAAGCATTCATTATTTATGATTTCATGAATTTATTTCTTAGTCACTTAAATTATATTTTAATGATATTTTGGTGTATTAAATAAGTGTATGCAAAATAAATCCTTTTATGGAAGTGTTGAAAACACGTCCGGCTGAAGATAGAGGGAAGACCTCAGAAACCGGTTCCGGGAAAATTTAAAAGTGAGTGTTGTTTTGTGTTATTAATCGACTCCTAATTAACTTAATTGTATGCAAGTTCACTAAAGTAATAACACATATATTGAGAATCGCCAAAATATTTCAGCATTATTATTTGTTATTTTCACAACAACAAAAATTAACATTTTCAACAGACAGCCACAATTTGTTTAGTGATTCTGAATATTTTGTATTCTGACTGTAATGAAGAACAAAAATAGAACCTTAAACATTGCGCAAGTAATAATTATTCTGTGCTTTTGGAAATCTATTGTTTGTTCAGCTTTGTAACTCTCAGTTACAATGTAAATGTATGTTAATAAGGAAAGATAAAATAAGACTGAGTTCTGCACTGTGGCCTTGTGGGTTAGAACGTTGTGCTTTGGTTCCCTGCCACGGAATGCAGCCGGGTTCGATCCCACCCCTGGAGTTTTGTATTAAGTCCTGAGTATAGGACCGGTGCCCACTCAGCATCGTTAAGAAATTGAGGAGCTGCGCTAGGTAGTGAACCATGGTCTAGAAAGCCAACTTTTCCGGCTGGGGGGTGTTGACATGCTGACAGTGATGGCTCGTGCTGAAAAATAACAGTGTGCTGCTGGGAAAAAAAGTCCATGCAACTCACCTAGTTTCGAGAAATGAAGTCCATGTGTCAATGTTTCTTCATGGTATAAACAGGATTTCTAGTACTTTTCGCTTTTTGTTCAATTTTTAGATTGGGTATTGATTACCCTAACATTTTTATACCAACCCTTTCTTCTAATGCTCATCTTGAAAAGGCAGTTTGCAAATGTTCATTAACTGTGTTCATTATTTATTGGTTAAAGCTTTTGCAATATTAAATTACTCATACATTGAATAAAATTAATTTCTAACACGTTTCACACTCACACAAACTGATATCAGCCACTAAATAACGTTACACAAAGAAATACTTGGATACAATGCGAGCACGCGAACCACATTCACTTGTTATGGTTGCGGGAATGCAGTATCGTGCCAACATGATAGGTGCATCACAAACAATCTGTCCTGCGATTTAATAACCATTAGATATTGGATATGTTTACGTAAGAAGAATGGAATTAGTTTCTAGAACTAAAATATAAAGCAATGATAGATTGTTAAATGATTTGCAATACATTTTCAAGTTCTATATCTATAACTATGAGTGTTGGTGGCCCTGCTTCACCATGTAGAGAATGATCACAGCGCAACTACAAGATGTAGCACGTATTTGTGCGAAAGTCTAGGGAACTCAGGACATCAGGGAGGCAAGAGGGGAAGGTTGTACGCATGCGCAATAACTGATTACCGAGCTTGCTGGTTCTCAGCACGTTGATGTCAGGGATGCGTTCCATTAGTTACGCAGGTGTTTTCCCTGCATCATGAGTTCATTATTGGTCATACTCGATTTCTTATACTTACAATAATGCATTGTTATTTACATAGACTTTTAAAATTTGTACAATGTGATTTATAAAACAGAAAAGAGCGTGTTGTGGCACTGCAGCACGTAAGGACGAGCCACCCTTAGATGCTGACCACATTTCCTCCCTGTAACAGTTGTATGCTTTGCATATGGGGCGTGAGGCAGGCTTAGGCCCACTTTGGGCTGTTACACCATGGATTATGTTGTTAGAATCAGACTGAAAACTTCAATGTCATGGCCAAGATTTGAACTATGGATCTTCGGCATTCCATACTGCTGCCCTAACCAAGTGAGCCAGGTTGAAATCCCTGCTAACTGATTGTACCTTTCCAATTTTAGCTAACACATGGTATGTTTAGAACAATTAAGTAATCCTTTGTTTTCATTTACTCAAATCCTGGAGAAAAATACAATCACACATATTTTGTAACATCTTGTTAGAGTTTAACAACTTGTTTAAACTAGTAACTAGTTGCTATGTGTTATTTGGTATTCTGTAACCTTTTAAAAACAACATCTTGTTGAGAGGAAGAACATTATTATTAATAGAACAGAGGATGTATTGTTGGCGCTAGCAGTACTGCTACTGTTGAATGCACTTTTAGTGCTTCTTGATCTTAAAAACTAATGGTAATAATTTACAGAACAAAATAGTTACAGAATAACCCTGTTTGTATTTAGTTATGAGAATAAATTAGTGGATATATGAATGAAAGGAGGGACATTACCAAATATGGCAAATATCAACATACAGACTGTTAGGGGTAGAAGTGTAATTAAGAATTACTTAAAATTTTACTTCTTAATAGTAGTGTGTACGTCCAAGCACACACAAGCCATACATGTTAAGTTTTTCCTGAGAGGTGTGATGCAGAATAGGCAGGCCTCACAATAACGAATGTTGTGTTAAAACTGAATGCTTTCTGCAAAGTCAGTAATCTCACACTATGTCCATTCTAAATCAGAGTACCTATCGTTGTAGACAAAGTCTTTATATTATCCTCAAGAAATAGTTGGCAAACCTCGCCCCTGACAGCTGCGTATTGCTCTTGTGCATCACATGCTTGCTGTATAACAGGTACAAGAGAGTACCTGGTGTGAAAATCATAGTTCAAAATGTAACCTGAAGCAACGATTGATGCAGAAATGAGCATTTTACTTACTTGCAATCCTCAGATAAAAATGCAACACCCAAATATCAAATTTGCATAAGGTGACTCACCTACAAAATTGGAGTCAGTTGGTTTATATTATCTGCACAGTTTTATTACACTTTTCACTGAATTTCACTAATGTAATTTTCAATGTTAGTTTAGTTAGGGTCGTTCCACAGTTTCTGCAGTCTTAAAGAATTTACATGAAGTTTTCCTAATATGCATATTTGTTGAATATATTAAATGCTGGAAATTAATCATTCTTCCACACTAGCTGTGCATAGGCTAGTGTTTTATTTGTATTCTGTCACTTGCTGTTTCCTGCTTTCATGTTTGAACAGTTGACATATTCTTCCTCTGCCATTAGAACTGAAACATTGACTAAATAAAACATTTGACCTGAGCTTAGCTTACATGTATTAGTGAGTTTATGAAATACTGTTCACTTATGGAAATTAATTGTTCTTTCACACTAGCCGTGTGTAGGATGCACTATGAAAGGGTAGAGCCACGGATCCGTGGTTCAAATCCCGCTATGGCATTGAATTTTTCAGTCAGGCTCTACCCTTTCACTGTTCACTTATGTTTACTGCATTATGCAAACTGTTAATTTGGTGCATCTCAAGAAATTAATTGTTGCAGTTCTCTTATATGCAAGAGAATGGCAGTTATGCATACAGCTGATAATTCACAAACAGTGTTAATGCAGTAGTAGACAGTATTAACAAAATTATATTTTCAAGATCTTCTCGGAAAACAAGTCAAGGGAAAAGACGATTAGAAATTGATGTTTCAGGAGCGTATATAGCCTCCTTAACTCTCCACTCCCAGTAACAAGATGGTCGTCTCCTGAAAGTTGGCTCTATCGTAGTTATCAAAACAGTGTTAAGGAGGAGGAGGCTTTGGCCATTTCCTCCGAAAGGAGCACACTTAATTGTAATGCTGGATTCCAAGCTCCTCTTGGAAACCGGCCTTAAAAATGGAAATCCATCGACTTAAGAAGCACAGATCTATACAGCTTGATCATCAAGTTAAGTAGTTACGTTTCTTTGACCCAATTAATTTTCTATACTCAGGCCATCTCCTGACCTG
Source organism: Mantis religiosa (assembly GCA_030765055.1). NCBI lineage: Eukaryota > Metazoa > Arthropoda > Insecta > Mantodea > Mantidae > Mantis > Mantis religiosa. Next base: position 143,301,861 of record CM060958.1, on the reverse strand, counting down.
GCATTTAATTTACTGAAAACAGTCTTTTGTTCACTGATACGAGTATTAGTAGTGTTTTGTCTTTGTTTATATTTGTGTTATATCCACTTATACATTTATTAAAATATTCTGATAATGGGAGAGGTGCACACTCCTGAAACGTGGATTTATAATCGTCTTTTCACCTGGCCTGTTTTCCAAGAAGATCTCGAACATATTTGTCATCAGGAAAGCTTCGTCTTATTTTAAAATTGTATTTTGTATTATCTTAAGATTTACTATATACCTTTTACTGGTAGCAATGATTTCTTATAACCACAATAAAATTTGAATTTCCATAGCTTTGCTTCCACAATATTTCATGATACAATACAGTTATTAAGAAACTATTTAAATTTGTGTAAATTTGCATAGGTTCATGACAAGCAAGTATGTGCTTTTGTTTCAGTTCATTGATGGAAATTAACTAAGTTTAAATTAATTTAAAATTTATAAATTAATTAATAAATTTAGTTAATTGATGGTTTACTGGGGATATATACGAATCAAATGGAGAATTTAATGTCAGGACGGCACGTTGGGTTAGAGCGACTGGACGGAAATCAGGAGTTCCGTGGTTTAAATCCTGGCCATGGCATTGAATTTTTCATGTTGACTCTGTCTATGTGCTTTTTTTTTCACCAGTGCGAACTCTGATTTGGAAATGGAGCATAATTCAACAGTTTATGCATTGAGGTATAAACAAATGGAAGCAAACAGATAGTCTACACTGAAAGGCATTGTTTCATATTAAATTAGTTTATCAAAGTATGTGCATCTATACCCCTAATATTCTGTATTTGAGGGGGAAAATATCACACCAAATCTCTAAATTTCCTTTTTCTTACTAAGATAACCGTGGCAAGAGAAAGTGTTGAAGACTAATTCTGGGATTACAATGAACTTAACGTAGTGCTGGCAGTTGTCATTGTTTTTAATTACCATGCAACATCAAACTTAAAGTAATGGAAGTTATGTTAGTTCATCGTAATCCTGACTTAGGAGATCAGAAAGCATAAAGAGAGAATAAAGTGGCCTTTACAGAATCACAGAGTTTATAATACTAAGTCTTTACTTTTGGTTTCTTTCTGTTTCATTGCGATAAGTTAAGACATGAAATGCCAATAATTAGATCTACTTTTAACAGGTTTAGGCTGAAGTTTAGCCAATCATGACAATATTAGTAGAGTCAGTTGCTCAGATGCTTGAAGGGCGAATATGGGTAGACCAGTTTGATCATTTCCACCGGTAGCTACTGCGTTATCAATAATGAAGCTAAGAAATATGTGATTAATTGTAGCTATATGTATGGTGGTGGTGCTAAGTTAACGCTCGTGTATATTTTTAATGAAACAGAAAATTGATGCCAAACAGTGGTATTATGCTCACTTATGTCTTTGTTGCTCAAAAACAATTTATCACGTTTATTCCCGCAATTTGTACTTTCAGAAAAAAAAGAATAAGAATAAGAAATTAATTATCGTTTTCATCCATGGCACTGACCAGTACAATCCACACGTGTTTGCACATTGTATGACGGTAATCTAGATGCACTGCAAGTTCTGAAGACGTGCTGGTTCTGTGGGTTTGAAGAAAAGCATTAAAACTGACATAAATCTAAACTAGAGATGTTTATTGATATGTGTAACAAAATCTATTCCATGTATGTATGTAATTGCTGCTCATGTGTAGTTTATGTTGTTGTCATGTTTCTAATACATTGAGAGTGTTTGGTGATTGGCCATAGAACATTTTTTATATTACTATCTAAACAATAAAATGTTATTAAAGTGTAAATGTATTGCATACTAAGTGAATGAATAAACGAAGAAGAGCTTATATTTTTTGCACAGTTCAGATCCTCATTCTGCTGCTGCAAGACGAGGATTAAGGACTAAAAATGTTAGTAATAGATATTTAAGTAAGTACATATATATATATGTAAAAAATGCTGACAAAAATCAGAGTTGTCTAGGCATCCACATAGGCATATTAAACGGACTTTCACAACAAAGCTCGACATTTTTGTCAAGTATGGCAATGAAATCAGTGTCCCGTTGTTTGTAATTAGTAATGCGTTTTGTGCCTATGACATATTGTTGAAGCTTTATACAGCTCAAACAAAATTTAAGATTGAATTGATAGGCAGTTTCATTGATTTAAACTGTAAGGTTAGGAATTTAATATGCTAGTAACTAAGGAGAAAAGATGGATAGAGAATATGTATTGGAGGAATTTAGTAACAGTGACGTCATTAATCTCATAAACTATTTGTAGTTGGTTTATTGATACTCATCACTTACTTTTTTATATTAATGAGAGACTAGTTTCAAAGGCAATTGCCTCCATTTTCATCTCTTTCCAACTAGCATCTGTGATTGTCTGCTCTCTCTCTGGTGGTGGAACTATGAACTTCTTTGTCAAATTATCTACTGGTGGGATTTCAAAGTTCATTACGTGATCCTTATTTTTCCATATGAATATGTTCTCCCATGTTGTCAATCCATTTTGGTTTATCACTCCTTTTAATAATTTTGGATTTGGATCAATGTCATGATTTTCATTCCAAAAATGAAATGCTACTGCTGACTTATCTTCTTGTTTCAATCTGATTTTTCTAAAGTGATCTTTGACTCTGGTTTTTAGATTTCTTTTAGTTTGACCTATGTAGCATTTTTCACAATCATTACAACTTATTTGGTATATTCCGGATCTGTTAACTGATGGGATTTCATCTTTTGTTTTTACTAATAGACACTGAATTTTAAAATTGCTAAATTCAAAAACAAAAGGTGAAATTCCATCAGTTAACAGATCCGGAATATACCAGATAAGTTGTAAGAATTATTAAAAATGCTACATAGGTCAAACTAAAAGAAATCTAAAAACCAGAGTCAAAGAGCACTTTAGAAACATCAGATTGAAACAAGAGGATAAGTCAGCAGTAGCATTTCATTTTTGGGATGAAAATCATGACATTGATCCAAATCCAAAATTATTAAAAGGAGTGATAAACCAAAATAGATTGACATGGGAGAACATATTCATATGGAAAAATAAGGATCGTGTAATGAACTTTGAAATCCCACCAGTAGATAATTTGACAAAGAAGTTCATAGTTCCATCATCAGAGAGAGAGAGAGCAGACAACAACAGATGCCAGTTGGAAAGAGATTGAAAATGGAGGCAATTGCCTTTGAAACTAGTCTCTCATAAATATAAAAAAGTAAGTGATGAGCATCAATAAACCAACTACAAATAGTTTTTGTGATTTTCTATTTGTGTTTTGTAGCTTACTATAGCAACATTTCACGCTTCTAATTGACCAGATAAGGCCAGATAAGAGATGATCGCTGCACTAGTCACTTGAAGGTCAATATGCCTCAATGCTCTGTTGAGTTATACATCTTACTTGTTTACAAACAAGTTATTGTTGTTGTTTGCTAATGCTCTGGATCTTGGACTTTGTCCATTTTCCTTCTGGCATTCCAATAATAAGATGTTAGTTGTATGTAAAGATCACCTTGTATTTTTGGAATTGCTCAGCATAGTAGTAAATGCTTTTTGTCCATAACTGAATTTGGAAGATTACAGAGGGTGCACTGTGAGGAATTATATAGTGTGATCCATATAAACCTGAACCATTTCAATAGGCCATAACTTTTGAACCAATAATAGGACGCACGTGTAACTTTGGGAGAATATAATACACAATTGGGAGATTACATTATTTACATCTGAGAGAAAATGTTGGAAGTGTCCTCCACCAGCATCTAAACATGTTTGTACTCATCTCACCATATTCTCTCAAATTTTACGGAGATGATATCGAATTGAGAGAAGGTTATATGTTTCTGTAGTTTTTCCACTTGCCTGATGATTTGTTGGCATTCTTTGATTTTCTTTGATTTACAGGTTTTGGAGGTTATGGCTTGAATTGCTGCTAGAGTCAGAAAGGATCACAAAATTACTGATACAGTACAGTCGTTGCAGGAAGGTATAAATAGCTGATATTTCTTCATCAAAATTTGTTGAGTGTTCGCCAACTGACTGATAGGTCATATTGGACAATGAATGAACAAATGTTCAAGTTAGTACAGGGTTCATAGAACCTACAGTTACCCAACATTCATCTTTCAGGATGACGGAAAACCCTGAAAAAAGCCTTATTCACATAACCCTGACTGAGATTTGAACTCGGGACATTTTAAAAGTGAAACAGACATGTCATTACCTACGCTATAGAGGTGGATATTGAAGGAGGTTCAATATGCTTCTGTCCGGAGTTTTAAAGTATCAGCTTCAACTTGGCCGCAGATCATGTCTGCAATTTCCCAGCCTTCCATTCAGCTGATAATTGCAAACATAGAAATATTTTCCAAACAACAAAAATTGATCCCATTGGAAGTAATGTATGTTGTGTATTTAGCTGGAACTCTGAATAAAGTTTACAGCAAAACACTAGCAGATGTTCAGAGTAATGTTTCTCATTTGTTTAGGTGGCTTGCAAGAGCAAAGAGCTAGCAGTACAAAAGATGTGTTTAACTGTAGCGAAAATAAACAAATGCTCACAGCTGTATATAAGGAGCATTGTTGCAAACCATATGTCCAAAAATATTTATTTCAATTATATTCTTGAACTGAAGAAAATTGTATTGGGTATAATGTATTTTGGTCCAAAAATTATTGAGGTTAAGTTGTAATCGAAAACCCATAGTAAGAAAATACATGAAATCACCATTACTTAATGTTAAAGAAAAGCATTATCCTGCCAATAGAACATCGTAATTTCCACATTTAACACTTTGATGTGTGATGGAACGACAAGCAAGTTGTGCTAATCAGTTACACTTACCTTCTCTTTTACAATTGCACAGAACTGTTTCTGTAACACTAATGTTTAGTTAAGCTTCTCTTGCACAAAGTTGAGTTGCTTTGATTCTCACAGATCACCTCACTTAGCTGATGGACGAACAGCTCACTGATTGACTGACTGAACTGATACCCTGCTTGCTTCAGCCCTTCCTTATGTATAGGGTCAAGGCAGGATGTTATGCTCCTGGTAAACACTTGTAACCATACATAATGTTTGTTTATTTTACATCCCAGTAATTTGGGGTGTTTTAACAATAAGAATCCAACTGCTGAATTTAATAATTTCATTATTTGTAATGCTTCTCTAATTGTATTATTAACAAGGTCTAAATTTACAGAGAACTGAAGAGTTCTATATTTAAAATAACTTCTAAAATAATTTGAAGGCAATATGTAATATAAATAAATTTATTCCATAGACATCCCATAAGGACAAAGGCCTCCTGTTTACACAGGAATGACCTCATACTTAGTCTCCAAAGGAGAGCAACTCCTTGACAGTTTTGCTGTGTTGTTACTGCTTCTTCTTTTCTCTTTTCCTATTTTCCACTCTTGTAACATTTCCCCTCTACTTGTCCCTCAAGCACTTCTGTGTTGCACTCGCTATTGCCATCTTTTTGTCTCGCTTGGTACTTGTTGATTGTTGCTTGGTGCCAACTGTCTCCATACTTCTCTGTATCTTGCCACTCTTGTCCATTGAATTCCTGCTTTGGTTCTGAAGTAATCCGCCCCACATCTGTTCATCCTTCTCTTGGATCCCACATTGTGGTCCGGTGTGTCCATTTCTGATGATCCAAGCGTTCACCCCATTTCCATTTTAGACTTTCTCCCTTTCTACCACACCGCACATTTTTGTTCTACTTCTTAATTCGTAATTCTGTCCCTTAGTAAAACGTTTAGGATTTTACACTTCATTCTCCTTTGACACACCTGTAGCTGCTTTTTCAGTTTTTCTGTCAAGGACCACATTTGGCAACCATAGAGTAGTGTTGGCATTACATATTTCTCTTTTGAACTTACTTTTTGTTTCTCGTCTGTGAGCAGGAACTTGAGTGATCAAAACTAGGTCCCACACAAGTCCTATTCTGCCTATGATTTCACTCTCTGTGTTCTTATTTAGGGAGATACTTGGTCCTACGTACACATACTCAAGGGCTACATGGCAAAGCGAGAAGGCATATCGGAAAAATTTCGCAACACAAAGATGTTTACCTGAGCTTATTGCACATACATGGCGAGTTCAGGGTATAAACACTTCATTCAGATGTAATCATGTCTTCTGGACAGCAACATGTCATACATTGGCAGGCATGAGAAAACATATCATATAGGCACACGCAGCTTCCAATCGCTCTACTTGGTTTCATTACTTACTGTATGTCAACTTACTAATATTTCACTCTTCTAATTGACCTGATAAGACCTGATAAGGAACGATCGCAGTGCTGGTCACCTGAAGGTCAATATGCCTCAATGCTCTGTCGAGTAATACAGTATAGAGTCTTCTGTTCCATTGGTCAATACTTTCATTTTTGTGAGATTCATTGTGAGGCCTACTTTGCTGCTCCCTGATCATTTCTTCTAGCATTTTTTATTATTATTAGGGCAATGTCATCCACTAATATGAGATGTGTCAGTTTCGACCATCTATATTTATTCCATGTTTGTGTTTCTATTTCATTTTCCTGAATTGATGTTCCAGCACGCTTGTACATAATTTTGGTGATACAGTCTCCTTGTTTCATACCATTCACCATCTCTTTCTAAAATATGAAAGAAAGAATTTTATAATATGACAATAAAAGTTACTTTATATTTCACTTAATGTTGTTTGCAATATAAATACAAGTCCACAGCGCAGGTAGGAGATGTTTGCCCAACCTAATTAGTAGGTTTTATTTTGTAGATCTATTATGATGTGAAGACAGTAAAACATGACATAATGACAATATGCTGCATGTACGGATGAGAGTGCATGGGGAGGGACTGAAATCTGCTAGTTTATCATTTAATTGATTTCTTTTTTCCTCAACTATCCTGGATCATTGGGACTTAGGTGAAGATGTGTTTCAGTTTCGCTTTGTCTTTGATTCACTCATCTTCTTATAAAATGCCCCTTGACAGTGTTATGTTTTGCAGCTTAGAGTTTTCAGTTGCTTGCCTGCACTCCATGTTTGCTTCATAAATCACTGTTTATTTGTGTAAGAATGCTGGTGTTTATTGGTGTCATGTTCGTAACTCTACTGCAGTAATGGTGGTGTTTGTTAATGTCATGTTGGTAGCTGTGTCTAGTGTAAGCAAAGATGAGGTTAGACTAAACACTTCATTGTCTTAGGCCAAGCAGAGAAGAATGGTTCCTTTTTGTTTATTGTTTCCACAGTAACAATTTTTAATAAAAAGGTGTAAAGACTATAGCATAAAATTAATATAATTTTGAGTCAAACTAATACTTGACTTCATGGGTTCGTAAAATTAAATGTCTAGTTTGCAGAAATTCAAACTGCTCCTTATTTCCCTAGAAAGACAGTTTGTACAGCCCTTTGCAGCAGGATGACGTAACATATACCAACACAGTCTCTCGTAGCTTCACCACACAGAAACAAACAAACTTTCGAATCACTACATGATTATCAGTTGTCAACTTGTATGAAAACTGACCATTGACAACTGCCTAGCAGCTCCACTGCACCACTGCAACTCCATTCACTGACTGACTGGCCTCTGACAACCGCGCCTCTTATTTATAACCAAACCATCATTTCTCGAAAGTTACCAAACTAACACGATTCTTCACAGTGGTGAGGGAAGGAAAGGAATTATCCAGACCTCGCTCTGTTTCCCTCTCTCCCCGCTCCTGTCTCTCCCTCGGCAAGCATCAAGCATTCTTCCATGTGTAGGCTGTCTCTTTCATTCCTATCCATGGCTTGTTGCTACTCCGACGATTGGATGACAATATATTGCTAGTGTTTACCTAGAAGTGTTTTGTTAGGATGTTCCTAACATCCTCAGTTAATGTCGACTTTGAATTTTCATTTGGTGAACCTTTTGGAGACGATAGAGTGTTTTTGTTGGTATGTTGATGAACTTCAAGTTTGGGTTCTCTTCTCTGGTATCAAAATAGAAGATCTTCCTTCATATTTCTTTATGAATATCTTTTCCTTTGTGGTTAATGCAGTTGGACCCAGAACACTTTTTAACATATGGATTTCTTGTTTATATCTCCTTTAATCACATGGATAAAGATATTCATAAAGAAATATAATGCGATCCATATAAACCTGAACCATTTCAATAGGCCATAACTTTTGAACCAATAATAGGACACACGTGCAACTTCGGGAGAATATAATAAACAATTGGGAGATTACCTTACACTATTTACATTTCATAAAAAATGTTGGAAGTGTCCTTGTGCTTGTACTTGTCTCACCATATTCTCTCAAGTTTTACGCAGAGTATCCTCGCCAATGTTACTTATTTTGGTTCGAATGGATTCCTTGAGAACATCAATTGTCCATGGCCTATTCTTGTACACTATATTTTTTAGATACTCCCCACAAGAAAAAATCCGCTGAGGTTAGGTCAGGGGATCTGGGGGGACCACAGATCTTTTGAGTTTATTCGATTATCAAACAAACTAGTTACAAGTTCCATGATGTCAATAGATGTATGGCACGTTGCTCCATCTTGCTGGAAATAACCTTCTCTCAATTCAATATCATCTCTGTAAAACTTCAGAGAATATTGTCAGACGAGTGCAAACATGTATTGATGCTGGTGTAGGACACTTTCAACATTTTCTCTGAGATTTTTTTTAATATTTTTATTTTATTATTTTTTTTTATAAATCTGCTTTACTAACACCCTAGTATCTAGAATCTAAACTAGGGCATAGCTTCTCATCTTAATATTTTTTTTTCTGATTTGTGTTTACATAATTTATTTGTGAAAAAAAATATCTGCAGATAACATCTAAACCTGGCTAACCTATACCTAATTAAACTAACCTGTACTATAAAGTGGCTTACAAGACTTCTCTAAATCATGAAACATACGTAACTCTAACACGTAACTGCTATCTATGACTCTGATCTAATTCGTCTTCACTGCAGGTTTCTTCACTTAATGCTTCCTCTATTCTGCCTTCCAGAACCCAGTTATGTCTCCTCCTGGTCCATCGTTGTTCACCCATTTCGTCTGAAGCATCCTGATCATTTTCCTCATTGCTGTGAAGATGTGACTCCTCCAACTCCTGCAGTCTTACAGATCTACATAGAGGTTGTCGTACTTCAAATGGCCGTGGTCTATTTGTTCTTATTCTCCCCAATCTTCTTGTTTCAGCGTACTCTAGTCTGCCCCACTCTGAGACTTCATCTGTCATTGTAGAGTTTCGACATTTTTCGTTCTTAGTATGCACCATATGTTTTTTCCTGCTAATTCAGCTCTATCCTCTCTTAAGGCATCGCGATACTTTAGACTTTGAATATGGCATGTTCCAGTGTGTCTCTCACTTCGCAGATATTCCAATTATCATTTTTGTATCTATTTTCGTATCTAAAATATTATCTATTTTCTCTGAGATGTAAATAGTGTAATGTAATCTACCAATTGTGTATTATAGTCTCCCAAACTTGCACGTGTGTCCTATTATTGATTTAAAAGTTATGGCCTATTGAAATGGTTCAGGTTCATATGGATCACACCGTACAAAGGAAAAGTGTTCAATTTCAACACCATCTTTTGAAGTGAATGCAAATTTCAAGATACCAAGAGAACACTTCCAAGAAGTTCACCAAATCGAAATTCACTGAGGATGCTAGGAAGATCATAATGAAACATGATCAAGGTAAACACCAGCAATATTTGGAGGATAGAGTACCAGTTTGACTCAAAACTATATTAGAGACAGGATATTTTATTTCTTTGTTTTGTGTGCTACAAGGAGAAACATTTTATTCTTCATCTTGTGAGATTGTTTGCAAACACATATGAATCAGCTATATACCTCCTTATGCTTATTTATTTTTTTTTTTCATTGTTATTGTCATATTTTCCAAACAGCTCTAACTTGTTTCTGATAAAGCTGGCAGACTCGTCGTGCATCGAAAAGTTTAGGAAGATTATTTGTATGTGGTTTTGTGAATGGTGTAACATTTATATACGGGACACTGATTGCATTTGTGTATGCTACAATGGATGAACATTTAAGTACAATTAATTTGAAGAAGATTTAATAAATAATGCCATTTTATACTGAGGCTGTTATATATAAATATATATTCCTAAAGCATGGTTTAATGTACATAGTGCGACATTCTTTATATTTGTATTATTCCTTTGGATGCCTTTTAATCAACTCTGAAGATAATATTATGTAATACGGTAATGATACTTAATCATGTTTATGTCATAGTGTGACATATGAATAACTGTATCAAACACCCAAACTCAACAAACGGAGGAAATTTTTATGTGTTTGTGTATGTGTGTGAGTGAGAAAACAGGACTGTCAGTGTGTGATATATAATCAGTTGTTGTAGTAGAACAGGGTTGCCTTGGTTGAAGGAGAATATCATTGTCAAATGGCAAAGAAATTGTAAAAATTAATAAATAAACAATTCTAAAACACAAAGGCTACTGTTTTATAAATTTGTGACACTCCTTTTATTATGCTCACGTTTCAAATTTTTTTTTTTTTTTTTTGTTTATGTCCTCCAACATTGTAATATTGGACGATAAATTAAATGATGTTTAAATAAGTACAGGGTACATAGAGCTTAGAGTTACCAGACATTCATCTTTCAGGATAAGAGAAAACCTCCAACGTTAAGTCATATCGGACGATGAATGAAATGATGTTCAAATAAGTACAGGGTACATAGAGCTTAGAGTTACCAGACATTCATCTTTCAGGATAAGAGAAAACCTCCAACGTTGTCATATCGGACGATGAATGAAATGATGTTCAAATAAGTACAAGGTACATAGAGCTTAGAGTTACCAGACATTCATCTTTCAGGATAAGAGAAAACCTCCAACGTTAAGTCATATTGGACGATGAATGAAATTATGTTCAAATAAGTACAGGGTACATAGAGCTTAGAGCTACCAGACATTTTTCTCTCAGGATAAGAGAAAACTTCCAACGTTAAGTCATATTGGACGATGAATGAAATGATGTTCAAATAAGTACAGGGTACATAGAGCTTAGAGCTATCAGACATTTATCTTTCAGGATAAGAGAAAACCTCCAATGTTGTCATATCGGACGATATGATGTTCAAATAAGTACAGGGTACATAGAGCTTAAGAGTTAGTAGACATTCATAGTTCTTATCTTTCAGGATAAGAGAAAGCCTCCAACTTAAGTCATTACCTTAGCTACAAGAGAAGTAGTAGAAGCTACCGTAGTGACAATCAGAATTTGTTACTCTATTTACATGTACAGGTGGTTCTTTTGCAAAAGCAAGTATTACACATAAAATAAAAATATTTTATTTATGGGTAAACCTAATATTTACCCCAACTCATGAAGCTTTCTATAAAAACGCCTTACCAGGAACCTCATAACCTATTTAGGTGAAATTTGGATATCGAACTTTTGGGTGAAATCTAATACTTTCCCAACCATCAAGTGAATGTTAGGAAAATTAATAAAAGTATGTACGAGAATGGTGAGTTGAGAAAACGTGTGAAGGTAACACATTAGTTTAGTGATATCAATATCTATTATACAGATGGCATTCTTTAAATCATATATATGGGGCATTAGGTGTGCCAATCACGTCTTGCTGTCAAGAGATGGCGCTACCAGTAATATCTTATCTCGTAGAACAGGAATTGTAATTATTTATAAAACCCCAACCCCTAGGTACATCTTGTAACCTCATAAATAGCACCAATCTAAAAACCCACATTTCACCCTACAAGATCCCGAAATCTACCTTACCTGCGGTAAAACCCTTAACGAGTGGGCACGCAGCAAAAACCTTCTGGCTATATACAGCCAGCCAGCACGACGAGCGAGCGAGCGTTTCATGGTTGAATATTAATCGTACTGTAGATAAGTGTGGATTATATTGTGACTTTGTGGGTTCGTAGAATTAAAAGACCAATTTGCCGAAATTCTAAATGATCTTTATTTACGTAGAGATACACTGTTAAATTCTCACGTAACAACATTATATCACATAACACAATCTTCCAAGGTCGATGACAACAGCGTCCAGTTCAGCTCTCTTGTTACACAACTACAACTCTGCTTACTCACTCTGTTTACAACTACCCGGCTGGCGTGTCACAATCGCTTATATATCTCATTCATAATTCGAGAGACTTCTCGAGCAAATAAGAAACCGAATATTCTATCACATTCCAGAAACGTAACTTAATCTATGCCGGCAAATCCTTTATCACAGTTACCTTCATTTGTCGGCCCCTTTGAGTACACTGGCCGCGCTGCTTATCAAGGTCTTTATTAACGTGTAACCTTATCCGCTGTCTATTAGCTATTTGCGCCGAAACTGTTTATGCCTGTTACCGCGACAATATTGAGTTGTATCTTCGATTAAAACAAGCAATAGCTCTAATGTACATATACATGTCTAAAGGAATGAATAATTAGCATGTTCTAAAATGGATACATATCTCAAGATTTTATGATCAGATTTTATGGATGAATATTACCCATTCTCAAATAAGACCTGAAGTTCTCCTGGCGACGAATATGCTTAATTTCTTCTCAGGCAGCAAGGCAGGTGAAAAGACGATTAGAAACCGACGTTTCTGGAGTGTGCATCTCTCCCATCATCAGGATATTTATTAAATGTTATAATCACAAATGTATAACTGGATATAACACAAATATAAACAAAGACAAAACACTACTAATACTCGTATCACTGAACAAGAGACTGTTTTCGGTAAATTAAATCCCTGGTCAGGAGATGGGTGAGTATAGAAAATTAATTAGGTCAAAGAAACGTAACTAATTAACATGATTATCAAGCTGTATTGATCTGTACTTCTTAAATCGACGGATTTCCATTTTTAGGCCGGTTTCCAAGAGGAGCTGAACTGAAATCCAGCATCACGATTAAGCGTGCTACTCTCGGAGGAAATGGCCAAAGGCTCCTTAATTCTCCGCTCCCAGTAACTGTTGCATATTGCCAAGATGGTCGTCTCCCAAAAATTGGCTCTATGGTCGTTATCAAAACAATGCTCTGCCAGCCCAGACTTCTCAGGTTGCATTAAACTAATTCTCCATTCATGTTCGATTATTCTGGTAGCGATGGTCCTTCCGATTTGCCCATATACGGTGTCCCACATTCACACGAAATGCGGTACACTCCCGGTACTTGGAAGTCCAGTTTGTCTTTCACTGATCTCAACAGATGTTTAATCTTCGGAGGTGGCTTGTGGGTGGTCCTGATGTATTTGGGGAGAATTCTGCTGATTCTGCCGGATAGATTGCCGGTAAACGGGATGCAGGCTGTAGCGGTAGGCTTATCTGACGCTTGCTGTATTACAGGTTTCCCTTTCCTAGCTTTGGTGATAGAGACTGCCGATTCTGCCGGATAGATTGCTGGTAAACGGTATGCAGGCTGTAGCGGTAGGCTTACCTGACGCTTGCTGTATTACAGGTTACCCTTTCCTAGCCTTGGTGATCGAGGCTGCTAATTCTGCTGGATAGGTTGCCGGTAAACGGGATGTAGGCTGTAGCGGTAGGCTTATCTGACGCTTGCTGTATTACAGGTCTCCCTTTCCTAGCTTTGGTGATCGAGACTGCTGATTCTGCTGGATAGGTTGCCGGTAAACGGGATGTAGGCTGTAGCGGTAGGCTTATCTGACGCTTGCTGTATTACAGGTCTCCCTTTCCTAGCTTTGGTGATCGAGGCTGCTAATTCTGCTGGATAGGTTGCCGGTAAACGGGATGTAGGCTGTAGCGGTAGGCTTATCTGACGCTTGCTGTATTACAGGTCTCCCTTTCCTAGCTTTGGTGATCGAGGCTGCTAATTCTGCCGGATAGATTGCCGGTAAACGGGATGCAGGCTGTAGCGGTAGGCTTATCTGACGCTTGCTATATTACAGGTTTCCCTTTCCTAGCTTTGGTGATCGAGGCTGCTGATTCTGCCGGACATATTGCCGATAAACGGGAAGCAGGCTGTAGCGGCAGGCTTATCTGACGTTTGATGTATTACAGGTTTCCCTTTCCTAGCTTTGGCGATCGAGGCTGTCGATTCTGCCGGATAGATTGCCGGTAAACGGCAAGCAGGCTGTAGCGGTAGGCTTATCTGACGTCTGCTGTATTACAGGTTTCCCTTTCCTAGCTTTGGTGATCGAGGCTGCTGATTCTGCCGGACATATTGCCGATAAACGGGAAGCAGGCTGTAGCGGCAGGCTTATCTGACGTTTGATGTATTACAGGTTTCCCTTTCCTAGCTTTGGTGATCGAGGCTGCTGATTCTGCCAGATAGATTGCCGATGAACGGGAAGCAGGCTGTAGCGGTAGGCTTATCTGACGTTTGCTGTATTACAGGTTTTCCTTTCCTAGCTTTGGTGATCGAGGCTGCTGATTCTGCCGGATAGATTGCCGATGAACGGGAAGCAGGCTGTAGCGGTAGGCTTATCTGATGTTTGCTGTATTACAGGTTTCCCTTTCCTAGCTTTGGTGATCGAGGCTTCAGCGTCATATTCAGAGAAGCCATTTTGACGGAAAGTGAGTCTCAGGTGCTGTAATTCTTGTTTTAAGTGGCTGGTATCAGAGATAGACAAAGCTCTGTGGGCCAGTGTATTGAGAGCTCCCAGTCGTTGGGACATGATGGAAACTATGAGCGTTCAGATAGAGATCGGTGTGTGTAGGCTTGCGATATACAGCATGCCCCAGTGTACCGTTGCTGTTTATTTTTTTTTTTTTTAATAAGAATGTCCAGGAATGGAAGAGTTCCATCCTTCTTCACTTTCATGGTAAACTGTATTTGAGGTCGAAGGCTATTGAGATGCGCAAGAAAGCTAGGCAAAGTGTCTGATCCATGTGGCCAAATTACAAAAGTGTCTTCCACGTATCTATAAAAATGAGATGGTTTAAGTAGAGCTGTGGCAAGTATTTCATGTTCTAGGTGTTCCATATAGAAATTAACTGTAGCTGGTGACAAAGGGGAGCCCATTGCTACTCCGTCTAATTGTTCAAAGGAAGTACCACCATACAAGAAGAAAGTGGACGTCAGGGTATGTCGGAAGAGCTCTGTGATATCAGCCGGAAAATGCTCCTTCAGAAGTCGGATGGCTTCTTGAAGTGGTACTCTTGTAAATAGAGAAACCACGTCAAAGCTGACAAGAAGATCAGAAGGGCCAATGGTAATGTTCTTAAGTGTATGTACAAACTGTGTGGAGTTACTCACATGATGTGGGCAATCCCCTACCAGAGGTTGTAACAAATCATCCAGATGACGTGCCAGCCGATATGTAGGGCTGCTCCTGGCGTCCACAATGGGGCGTAAAGGAACATCCGGTTTGTGGATCTTCGGAAGTCCATACATTCTAGGAGGCCTGGAACCTCTCGGTGATACCGTATTCTTAATTTCTGATGTAAGGCAGGATCTTTTAATAAGTTGTATAGTCCAACGTTCGATGGAAAAGGTAGGATTGTTATCGAGAATCGTATAGGCCGGATTATCTAAGAGCTGCTTCATTTTCTCTAAGTATTGGGCTGTGGAGGGGATCACAGTGGCATTACCCTTGTCCGCCGGCAAGATAACCAAGTTTTCATTATTCCGAAGCCTCTTAAGCGCTAAACTTTCATCTTGGTTGATATTGGACCTAGGAAGTGGGGTGTGAGTGACAGTGGCGGCTACCGCAGTGCGTATTTCTTCTGTACTATCTAACGTAAGTTTCTGAATAGCGGACTCCAACCCGCTGATGATATCAGCAACTGGAAGATAACTGGGAGTTGGCGCGAAGTTGGCGTTCGACAAAACGGAAGTAGTGGGTTCGTCCAATTCTTGGTTCGTGAGGTTGACTATGATGCGGCTGGAAGGTAGAGGCAGAACGGCATCCTTGGAATGCACCAGTGAGTCAAACTTCTTCATCTGTTGCTTGATACTCCGGTGAAGTTTGGTTTGACTTTGCGCAAAGGTGGAGGTGTCCACCTTATCTCAATCCATTGGAGAGAGTTAAGAGGAGAGCTGCCAGATGGGATGCAGCAGTCAAGAGAGTAACTAGTGTATTTAATACGTTCTCTGACCAGTGCAGAACTGGCGCGGCTCAGTATCTTGTAGGTTGACATAGCGTACTCTGGCAAACTTGGGTATAGTTTACTCCTCCCTGAACCTCAGTAGAAATCCAAGAGAGTCCTTCTCTCGAAGATGTTGATAGGTTTTAATTTCCTGGTAGGTATTCTTCCCTTAAAGGAATGTAAAATAAGAGCTGAAGCTTTCCTGGCAATCAATATGCTCAATTTCTTCTCGGGCAGCAAGCCAGAATTTTCTTTTTATTTTCCAACATAGTCTCCTTGTAACTCTACCCACTTCTCCCAGCGATGCTCCCATCTCTGTAAGTCGTCCAAATAGTATTCGGCGTTTTACAACATAGTCTCCTTGTAACTCTACACACTTCTCCTAGCGATGTTCCCATGTCTGTAACCCATCCAAATAGTACTCGACGTTTTTCAACATAGTCTCCTTGTAACTCTACACACTTCTCCTAGCGATGCTCTCATCTCTGTAACCCGTCCAAATAGTATTCGGCGTTTTACAACATAGGCTCCTTGTAACTCTACACACTTCTCCTAGCGATGTTCCCATCTCTGTAACCCATCCAAATAGTATTCGGCGTTTTACAACATAGGCTCCTTGTAACTCTACACACTTCTCCTAGCGATGCTCTCATCTCTGTAACCCGTCCAAATAGTATTCGGCGTTTTACAACATAGGCTCCTTGTAACTCTACACACTTCTCCTAGCGATGTGCCCATCTCTGTAACCCGTCCAAATAGTATTCGGCGTTTTACAACATAGGCTCCTTGTAACTCTACACACTTCTCCTAGCGATGTTCCCATCTCTGTAACCCATCCAAATAGTACTCGACGTTTTTCAACATAGTCTCCTTGTAACTCTACACACTGCTCCTAGCGATGCTCTCATCTCTGTAACCCGTCCAAATAGTACTCGACGTTTTTCAACATAGTCTCCTTGTAACTCTACACACTGCTCCTAGCGATGCTCTCATCTCTGTAACCCATCCAAATAGTACTCGACGTTTTTCAACATAGTCTCCTTGTAACTCTACACACTTCTCTCAGCGATGCTTCTATATCTGTAACCCGTCCAAATAGTACTCGGCGTTTTTCAACATAGTCTCCTTCTAACCCTACACACTTCTCTCAGCGATGCTTCTATATCTGTAACCCGTCCAAATAGTACTCGGCGTTTTTCAACATAGTCTCCTTCTAACTCTACACACTTCTCCCAGCAATGCTCCTATATCTGTAACCCGTCCAAATAGTACTCGGCGTTTTTCAACATAGTCTCCTTGTAACTCTACACACTTCTCCCAGCGATGCTCCCATCTCTGTAACTCGTCCAAATAGTACTCGTCGTTTTTCAACATAGTCTCCTTGTAGCTCTACACACTTCTTCCAGCGATGCTCCCATCTCTGTAACACGTCCAACTACTACTCGGCGTTTTTGGGCATAGTCTCCTTGTAACTCTACACACTTCTCCCAGCGGTGCTCCCATCTGTGTAACCCGTCCAAATAGTACTCGGCGTTTTTCTCTGCAAAATAATTGTTCACGAAGGTGATTGCCTCTTCATTTGACGAAAATCTCTGTCCTCCGAGCGCAATTTTCAGATGAGGGAACAAAAAGAAGTGCTTGGGGCTGGATTGGTGAGTCAAGCAGTTCAAACCGTAATTCGTTGATTTTCGCCATTGCAAACGCTGAGGTGAGAGACGGTGCGTTATCTTGGTGAAACAGGATTTTTTTTCTGCAAATATGGCCGTTTTCCCCAAGTTCTGCCTTCAGCTTGTCAAGTAATGATACGTAGTATGCTCCTGTAATATTTTTTTTTTTTTTTTTTTTTTTTTTTTTTTTTTTTTTTTACCTTTTGAAGATAATCGATTAAAATAACTCCATCACTATCCCAAAAGCAGTAGCCAACACTTTCCCAACCGAACAAACAGTTTTTTGCTTTTTTTTTGAGACGGATCCCCCTTTGCAGTTTACTGTTTGTTTCGGGCGTATAATGGTTAATCCAGGTTTCACCTACAGTAATAAATCGGCGCCAAAGCTCTGATTTATTGTGCCTAAACTGCGTCAACAGAGCGTTGGAAATGTTTATTCGAACACGCTTTTGGTCTAACGTGAGCAAACGCGGCACCCAACGCGCGGAGAGCTTTCTCATCTCTAAATGTTGATTTAGTATGTGACAAACACGTTCTTTTGACATGTTCATAGCCTCTATCGCTCTCACTTTAATTGATACAGTCAGTATTCTTGCTTGACAATAGCCACCCACTAAAACATCTCAATCGGCTTAGTTGCCCACTTATCATAACGAGTTTGGAAGTGATACTTTTATTCTTATTTTGTTTGATGTGTAGAAAGGTGTTTCTAAAAAAACTGATATGTACAGTCTACTGTATTCCCACATTCCCTTGTACCTTCCTCTTTTTATCTCTTGGACATCAAAGAGAACGGAATTTCAAAGACGTCACCTAGACTACCAGTTTTAAAACATTTGACAATCACTTAAAGTCTACTGTATTCCCATATTCCCTTATACGTTCGGTTTTTAACTCTTGGAGATAAAAGAGAACGGAATTTCAAAGACGTCACCTAGACAATCAGTTTTAAGACATTTGACTATCACTTAAAGTCTACTGTATTCCCATATTACCTTTTACGTTCAGTTTTTAACTCTTGGACATACAAAGAGAACGGAATTTCAAAGACGTCTCCTAGACAATCAGTTTTAAGACATTTGACTATCACTTAAAGTCTACTGTATTCCCATATTACCTTTTACGTTCAGTTTTTATCTCTTGGACATACAAAGATAACGGAATTTCAAAGACGTCACCTAGACAACCAGTTTTAAAACATTTGAATATCACTTAAAGTCTACTGTATTCCCATATTACCTTTTACGTTCAGTTTTTAACTCTTGGACATACAAAGAGAACGGAATTTCAAAGACGTCACCTAGACAATCAGTTTTAAGACATTTGACTATCACTTAAAGTCTACTGTATTCCCATATTACCTTTAGGTTCAGTTTTTATCTCTTGGACATACAAAGATAACGGAATTTCAAAGACGTCACCTAGACAACCAGTTTTAAAACATTTGAATATCACTTAAAGTCTACTCTATTCCCATATTACCTTTTACGTTCAGTTTTTAACTCTTGGACATACAAAGAGAACGGAATTTCAAAGACGTCACCTAGACAATCAGTTTTAAGACATTTGACTATCACTTAAAGTCTACTGTATTCCCATATTACCTTTTACGTTCAGTTTTTATCTTGGACATACAAAGAGAATGGAATTTCAAAGAAGGCACTTAGACAAGCAGTTTTACAACATTTGACTATCACTTAAGGTCTACTGTATTCCCTAGTGACTACAATAAGATGTTTATCTTGAAATAGAGCAATAAGTGTGTGTACAAGAGTAGAGAAACTCATGTGAGTCCTACCTGTTTTCAGGAAGTTTCAGGGAGTACTTCTAGAACATCACGGTACGGAGGTGCTTTGGCCGCTTTTAGAAGCAGGTGGCAGATAACTGACATCGATCGAGCTAGATTGTTTTACACAATGTTTAGATAGCAAACGAGGAAAGCACTGCGAAAATGAAACATAAATAAGAAATATAAATAAAAGGTTAATATATAAGTGATTGTATACCAATGTCATGGCCCCCTCCCCAAGGGCCTACAACGGTAGATATGCGATTAGTGTTCCTGGGGTCTCGAGCCACACTCATATTGGGTTCCTCTTAGAGGTGAGAGAGATTATGTCAAATGCCCTATGAACGCCGATCCGTAAGCTGTCTCCTGGTAAAGGACAGTCCTAGGGAATGTCGGGGTAACCCCTTGGATGTGCGAGTGCCATTGTAGACTTTTGAAACGACGAGAATTTAATAACGACGGAATAAATTAAATTTAAAAATAATACCTATCAGTAACATTAAATAGTAATTTGTGGTCCTCGCTGCCTGGCAATTTCTGGGACAGAAAAAAGTCGGTTTGTTTACAATTCAAAAGGATCTCGGTGACACAGCTGGACCAGTGAAGATATGCAGTAAACTGGTGTTGAGATGCATTTGTGGAAAGACAGGGTATAAGGTTACGTCATTCATTCCGCCTCTGTAGCCTAGTGGTAGCATGTCAAGATGTCCCTATGTGGGTCAGAGTGATAAAGTTTTCCCTTATTCTGAAAGATGAATGTCTGGTAACTCTAAGCTCTATGTACCCTGTACTTATTTGAACATCATTTCATTCATCGTCCGATATGACTTAACGTTGGAGGTTTACTGTTATCCTGAAAGAGGAATTTCTAGTAACTCTAAGCTCTATGTACCCTGTACTTATTTGTACATCATTTCCTTCATCGTCCGATATGACTTAACGTTGGAGGTTTTCTCTTATCCTGAAAGATGAATGTCCGGTAACTCTAAGCTTTATGTACCCTGTACTTATTTGTACATCATTTCATTCATCGTTAGATATGACTTAACGTTGGAGGTTTTCTCTTATCCTGAAAGATGAATGTCCGCTAACTCTAAGCTCTATGTACCCTGTACTTATTTGTACATCATTTCATTCATCGTCCGATATGACTTAACGTTGGAGGTTTTCTCTTATCCTGAAAGATGAATGTCTGCTAACTCTAAGCTCTATGTACCCTGTACTTATTTGTACATCATTTCATTCATCGTCCGATATGACTTAACGTTGGAGGTTTTCTCTTATCCTGAAAGATGAATGTCTGGTAACTCTAAGCACTGTACTTATTTGTACATCATTTCATTCATCGTCCGATATGACTTAACGTTGGAGGTTTTCTCTTATCCTGAAAGATGAATGTCCGGTAACTCTAAGCTCTATGTACCCTGTACTTATTTGTACATCATTTCATTCATCGTCCAATATGACTTAACGTTGGAGGTTTTCTCTTATCCGGAAAGATGAATGTCTGCTAACTCTAAGCTCTATGTACCCTGTACTTATTTGTACATCATTTCATTCATCGTCCGATATGACTTAACGTTGGAGGTTTTCTCTTATCCTGAAAGATGAATGTCCGGTAACTCTAAGCTCTATGTACCCTGTACTTATTTGAGCATCATTTCATTCATCGTCCGATATGACTTAACGTTGGAGGTTTTCTCTTATCCTGAAAGCTGAATGTCTGTTAACTCTAAGCTCTATGTACCCTGTACTTATTTGAGCATCATTTCATTCATCGTCCGATATGACTTAACGTTGGAGGTTTTCCCTTATCCTGAAAGATGAATGTCTGGTAACTCTAAGCTCTGTGTACCCTGTACTTATTGAATATCATTTCATTCATAGTCCGATATGACTAAATGTAGGAGGTTTTCTCTTATCGTGAAAGATGAATGCCTGGTAACTCTAAGCTCTGTGTACCCTGTACTCATTTGAACATCATTTCATTCATCGTCCGATATGACTTAATGTTGGAGGTTTTCTCTTATCCTGAAAGATGAATGTCTGATAACTCTAAGCTCTATGTACCCTGTACTTATTTGAACATCATTTCATTCATCGTTCGATATGACTTAACATTGGAGGTTTTCCCTCATCCTGAAAGCTGAATGTCTGTTAAATCTAAGCTCTATGTACCCTGTACTTATTTGAACATCATTTCATTCATCGTCCGATATGACTTAACGTTGGAGGTTTTCTCTTATCCTGAAAGATGAATGTCTGGTAACTCTAAGCTCTATGTACCCTGTACTTATTTGAACATCATTTCATTCATCGTCCGATATGACCTAACGTTGGAGGTTTTCTCTTATCCTGAAAGATGAATGTCTGGTAACTCTAAGCACTGTACTTATTTGAACATCATTTCATTCATCGTACGATATGACTTAACGTTGGAGGTTTTCTCTTATCCTGAAAGATGAATGTCTGGTAACTCTAAGCTCTATGTACCCTGTACTTATTTGAACATCATTTCATTCATCGTCCGATATGACCTAACGTTGGAGGTTTCCTCTTATCCTGAAAGATGAATGTCTGGTAACCCTAAGCTCTATGTACCCTGTACTTATTTGAACATCATTTCATTCATCGTCCGATATGACTTAACGTTGGAGGTTTTCTCTTATCCTGAAAGATGAATGTTTGGTAACTCTAAGCTCTATGTACCCTGTACTTATTTGAACATCATTTCATTCATCGTCCTTTATGGTTTAACGTTGGAGGTTTTCTTTATCCTGAAAATTGAATGTCTGGTAACTCTAAGCTCTATGTACCCTGTACTTATTTGAACTTCATTTCATTCATCGTCCGATATGACTTAACGTTGGAGGATTTCTGTTATCCTGAAAGATGAATGTCTGGTAACTCTAAGCCCTATGCACTCTGTACTTATTTGTACATCATTTCATTTCATCGTCCGATATGATTTAATGTTGGAGGTTTGCTCTTATCCTGAAAGATGAATGTCTGGTAACTCTAAGCTCTATGCACTCTGTACTTATTTGTACATCATTTCATTCATCGCCGATATGACTTAATGTTGGAGGTTTTCTCTTATCGTCAAAGATGAATGTCTGGTAAACCTAAGCTCTATGTACCCTGTACTTATTTGAACATCATTTCATTCATCGCCCGATATGACTTAACGTTGGAGGTGTTCTCTTATTCTGAAAGATGAATGTCTGGTATTCCTTAGCTCTATGTATCCAGTACTTATTTGAACTTCATTTTATTCATCGTCCGATATCACTTAACGTTGGAGGATTTCTGTTATCCTGAAAGATGAATGTCTGGTAACTCTAAGCTCTATGCACTCTGTACTTATTTGTACATCATTTCATTCATCGTCCGATATGACTTAACGTTGGAGGTTTTCTCTTATCCTGAAAGATGAATGTCCGGTAACTCTAAGCTCTATGTACCCTGTACTTATTTGAGCATCATTTCATTCATCGTCCGATATGACTTAACGTTGGAGGTTTTCTCTTATCCTGAAAGCTGAATGTCTGTTAACTCTAAGCTCTATGTACCCTGTACTTATTTGAGCATCATTTCATTCATCGTCCTATATGACTTAACGTTGGGGGTTTTCCCTTATCCTGAAAGATGAATGTCTGGTAACTCTAAGCTCTGTGTACCCTGTACTTATTTGAATATCATTTCATTCATAGTCCGATATGACTAAATGTAGGAGGTTTTCTCTTATCGTGAAAGATGAATGCCTGGTAACTCTAAGCTCTGTGTACCCTGTACTCATTTGAACATCATTTCATTCATCGTCCGATATGACTTAATGTTGGAGGTTTTCTCTTATCCTGAAAGATGAATGTCTGATAACTCTAAGCTCTATGTACCCTGTACTTATTTGAACATCATTTCATTCATCGTTCGATATGACTTAACATTGGAGGTTTTCCCTCATCCTGAAAGCTGAATGTCTGTTAAATCTAAGCTCTATGTACCCTGTACTTATTTGAACATCATTTCATTCATCGTCCGATATGACTTAACGTTGGAGGTTTTCTCTTATCCTGAAAGATGAATGTCTGGTAACTCTAAGCTCTATGTACCCTGTACTTATTTGAACATCATTTCATTCATCGTCCGATATGACCTAACGTTGGAGGTTTTCTCTTATCCTGAAAGATGAATGTCTGGTAACTCTAAGCACTGTACTTATTTGAACATCATTTCATTCATCGTACGATATGACTTAACGTTGGAGGTTTTCTCTTATCCTGAAAGATGAATGTCTGGTAACTCTAAGCTCTATGTACCCTGTACTTATTTGAACATCATTTCATTCATCGCCCGATATGACTTAACGTTGGAGGTTTTCTCTTATCCTGAAAGATGAATGTCTGGTAACTCTAAGCTCTATGTACCCTGTACTTATTTGAACATCATTTCATTCATCGTCCGATATGACCTAACGTTGGAGGTTTCCTCTTATCCTGAAAGATGAATGTCTGGTAACCCTAAGCTCTATGTACCCTGTACTTATTTGAACATCATTTCATTCATCGTCCGATATGACTTAACGTTGGAGGTTTTCTCTTATCCTGAAAGATGAATGTTTGGTAACTCTAAGCTCTATGTACCCTGTACTTATTTGAACATCATTTCATTCATCGTCCTTTATGGTTTAACGTTGGAGGTTTTCTTTATCCTGAAAGATGAATGTCTGGTAACTCTAAGCTCTATGTACCCTGTACTTATTTGAACTTCATTTCATTGATCGTCCGATATGACTTAACGTTGGAGGATTTCTGTTATCCTGAAAGATGAATGTCTGGTAACTCTAAGCTCTATGCAATCTGTACTTATTTGTACATCATTTCATTTCATCGTCCGATATGATTTAATGTTGGAGGTTTGCTCTTATCCTGAAAGATGAATGTCTGGTAACTCTAAGCTCTATGCACTCTGTACTTACTTGTACATCATTTCATTCATCGCCGATATGACTTAATGTTGGAGGTTTTCTCTTATCGTCAAAGATGAATGTCTGGTAAACCTAAGCTCTATGTACCCTGTACTTATTTGAACATCATTTCATTCATCGCCCGATATGACTTAACGTTGGAGGTGTTCTCTTATTCTGAAAGATGAATGTCTGGTATTCCTTAGCTCTATGTATCCAGTACTTATTTGAACTTCATTTTATTCATCGTCCGATATCACTTAACGTTGGAGGATTTCTGTTATCCTGAAAGATGAATGTCTGGTAACTCTAAGCTTTATGCACTCTGTACTTATTTGTACATCATTTCATTCATCGTCCGATATGACTTAATGTTGGAAGTTTTCTCTTATCCTGGAAGATGAATGTCTGGTAACTCTAAGCTCTATGTATCCTGTACTTATTTGAACATAATTTCATTCATCGCCCGATATGAGCTAATGTTGGAGGTTTTCTCTTATCCTGAAAGATGAATGTCTGGTACCCTGTACTTATTTGAACATCATTTCATTCGTCGTCCGATATGACAACGTTGGAGGTTTTCCCTTATCCTGAAAGATGAATGTCTGGTAACTCTAAGCTCTATGTACCCTGTACTTATTTGAACATCATTTCATTCATCGTCCGATATGACTTAACGTTGGAGGTTTTCTCTTATCCTGAAAGGTGAATGACTGATAACTCTAAGCTCTATGTTCCCTGTGCTTATTTGAACATCATTTCATTCATCGTCAGATATCACTTAACGTTGGAGGTTTCCTTTTATCCTGAAAGATGAATGTCTGGTAACTCTAAGCTCTATGTACCCTGTACTTATTTGAACATCATTTCATTCATCGTCCTTTATGACTTAACGTTGGAGGTTTTCTCTTATCCTGAAAGATGAATGTCTGGTAACTGTAAGCTCTATGTTCCCTGTACTTATTTGAACATCATTTTATTCATCGTCCGATATGACTTAACGTTGGAGGTTTTCCCTTATGCTGAAAGATGAATGTCTGATAACACTAAGCTCTGTGTACCCTGTACTCATTTGAACATATTTCATTCATCGTCCGATATGACTTAACGTTTGAGGTTTTCTCTTATCCTGAAATTTGAATGTCTGGTAACTTTAAGCTCTATCCGACATGACATTAAATTCTCCAACTGACTCGTATGTTTCCCGGTAGACCACTAGGAGTTCTCATATGCTATGAGACACGCACCTTTTGTGGCGACTTACTATGCTGTAAGTACTGAAGTCCCAGGATCTCCCGCTCTCCTTGCGGTTGTTCTAACCACTGAGCTACTATGGCCAACATGCCGACATGAAATTAAATTCTCCAACTGACTCATATCTTTCCCGGTAGACCACTAGGAGTTCTCATAAGCTATGAGACACGCACCTTTTGTGGCGACTTACTATGCTGTAAGTACTTAAGTCCTAGGCTTCAAGGTTTTTCATCAATTTTGCATTAATTTACGTAATGCAAACCTTAGCCTACACACGGCTAGTGTGGAATAAATGGTTATTTATATTAAACAAGTGTTGTAAGAATACTTTATGTTCATTTGAGTATCATTTCACTCATTTCAGTCGTCATCCAATACGACTTATATTTGGATGACCTTAATTAAAAAAAAAACACCCATAATATTTATTTGCGGTCAATTTATATTAAAAAATTAGAGAAGTTGTCATGTCTTGTAGTTGGCATATTGGTTGATTCTATTGTTGCGCATACAAAAATGGCTGCATTCAGGCTACAATAAAGAATAAAATACTCAGTTGTTAAACCTCTTTTCAAAACAGGCGAACGCAATAATGTTTCAAATTATAGACCAATATCTCTCTTGCCAATATTTTCAAGGTCTTGAAAAAGTAATGTTCACCAGACTGTATAAACACCTTGAATGTAACAACATACTTGTCAGTGATCAGTTTGGATTCAGAAAAGGAATATCGACTAATAATGCAACTTACAAGCTTACACATGAAGTGTTGACTGCCTTAAATGATAAAGACATGTAGGTGGAATTTTTTGTGATCTAGCAAAGGCTTTTGATTGTGTTAATCATGACATTCTTAGCAAAACTGGAATTCTATGGGATAAAAAATGAACATTTAAGATAGTTTTTATCATATCTAAATGAAAGAAAACGGAGTGTTGAAGTAGCTGTCAGTGATATTGGTTATGAAAAACAAACTTCGAACTGGAAAATAGTAACTCATGGAGTACCCCAAATTTCCGTGTTAGGGCCTTTATTATTTCTTATCTATATAAATGACCTCTCACTTTATATAAAGGACATTGCAAGTACAGTTCTTTTTGCTGATGACACTAGTGTCCTGGTGACCAGTACAAATTTAAACGAGTGTACAATTAAAATGAATTATGCTTTGAACTGTATGTCATGCTGGTTTAAAGCAAACAAATTATCTGTGAATCTAGACAAAACAAAAGTGGTCAAATTTATAACCTGTCGTACATCATATACTGAAATAGAAATCGGGATTAATGATATGTTATTAGAAGAAATTGACAGCATAAAATTTCTGGGCCTTCAAGTGGACAGATGTTTAGATTGGAAAGCTCACATAAATTATATCTTACCTAAACTTAGCTCTGCCTGTTATGCTATCCGAGAGCTGGTTAATGTGAGTTCTATTGACACACTTATATTGGTATATTATGCATACTTTAACTCTATTATGGAGTATGGAATATTATTTTGGGGCAACTCAGTAGAAAGTAAAAAAATATTCCTTATGCAAAAGAGGGTTATAAGAATCATTACTAACACCTACACCAGATGCTCCTGTAAAGATCTTTTTACAAGATTGAAGATATTAACGCTTCCTTGCATGTATATATTCTCGATCCTAAAATTCTTTGTATGCAGTCGTGCCTTATTTGCAACAAATAATGTAATTCACAAAATAAACACTAGACAAAAGAATAATATCCATTATCCCAGTGCTAAACTTTCTTGCTTCCAGAAAGGTGTGTATTATGAAACTATCAAAATATTTGGCGCACTTCCTAATGTTCTTAAAGAAAAAGTTGATAATTTCGGTGCTTTTAAAAAAGCTGTTAGAGAGTACCTTTGCTCAAAATCTTTTTATTCTGTACAAGATTATCTGAATGACAAATTATCCTGATAATGCTTCTGTAGCTCTATAAGTAGTATTTAACTATTCCAATGACAAATCATTACTTATAAATATTTGATGCAAGCTGAAAGTTTATTTTTAATCTATATGTATTTAATAAATAACAAGAATGGTATTCATTGCAAAAAGGTTGAGACGTACTGGCATAAGCCAAGTGAAAACTGGTTTAAAAAGTGTTTCATTTTGTATCAAATATAATTATCCCTGCTTTGTTTTCCATATTGTTGTTCATATTGCCTGTGTACTATAACATGTGTCTTATGTTAACTTTTGTACATATATACGCTATTAAACTTTATAACTCTAGACATGTTCAATGTTCACAGCCTTTTCTGGCTACAAGTGAACCTACTGAACGCAAATCAATCTAATCTAATCTAATCTAATCTAATTGGTTGGAGTTGACGTTTTCACACAAAATAACTGCACCACAACCATATTACTCCCTGGAAGTTCTTTATTAATAAAATAATTAAACTTAGCAGGTAGTCAGTGATTATGATACCGTTTCTCAATAATATTAACGGTTTCCTGATGTAAAATGAGAATAATATATTCATATATTTCATATAAATGCGAGGAATAAACAAATGTAAGTGAAGGAGGGTTTAAATTTCATGCAGAGACACGATTTTTATGGACGATGAAGCCGTCTTCTTCTTTGCACGAGATGATAAATTGATTCTCCGCGAGCATTAAAAAGAAAACAAAAGAAAGACAGTAAAACAAGTGCCTCTCCAGCTTCAAGAATTCTCGTCTCATCTTGTCTCATCTTTAATAAAGTTATCAGGAATATTAAGAACCTTTCAGCAAAGTCCTTATGATATCTTGTTTCATATGGAACAAGTGAAGATCGGACGTCTTCACCTCGGCGTGCAGCGTTTGTTATTTGAGAAGAAGGATGAAATGTAATAAACTTGTACGTGTTTTGTTTACACTTTTAGTTTCTCTACACCGAGGGAGGGGCAGGGTTCGTAGTGAGGGTTTAGCATCATGACGGGAGGAAGGGCAAACGTGAGATTATACTAAGAGAGACGACATGTTGTCTAAGAACTGTAGAACTATCTACGGGTTTGGAGTACGGTGTATGGGTAACATGGTGGCCTCTGAGGTCTCGCGTTGAAACTCCCGGGCGTAAAAATCCTTTGTATAACTTCTTTGTTAAGGGAAGTAAAGCCGGTGGTCCCGTGTTATACAAGGTGCGTTCAAGTTATAACACCTAATTTTGGGGGCTGGGACCAGATAGGAACTTCTGGCTTTCTTTTTAAAGTACACGTGGACTTTTTGTGAGTGCGTGACAGAGATGGCAGCACTGTACAGTGGATAGAACTGTAGTGGCAGCGACGAGAGTTAGGATTGTTTTTTATATTTAAAATTGTAACAACAGCGTGTAATAATTCGTTTTCTCCGTTTTCGTGGTGTGACAGCTATTGAAATTCATCGCCAATTAAGTGAGGCATGTGGTGATGGTACCATGAATGTGTATAATGTACGTTCCTGCGTGTGACAGTTCAATGAAGGCAGAACATCGTGTGACAACAAACCAAGACAGTTAAGTGAGGCATGTGGTGATGGTACCATGGATGTGTCTAATGTACGTTCCTGGGTACGGCAGTTCAATGAAGACAGAACATCGTGTGACAACAAACCAAGACAGTTGAGTAAGGCATGTGGTGCTGGTACCATGGATGTGTCTAATGTACGTTCCTGGGTGCGACAGTTCAATGAAGACAGAACATCGTGTGACAACAAACCAAGACAGTTATGTGAGGCATGTGGTGATGGTACCATGGATGTGTCTAATGCACGTTCCTGGGTGCGACAGTTCAATGAAGGCAGAACATCGTGTGACAACAAACCAAGACAGTTAAGTGAAGCATGTGGTGATGGCACCATGGATGTGTCTAATGTACGTTCCTGGGTGCGACAGTTCAATGAAGGCAGAACATCGTGTGACAACAAACCAAGACAGTTAAGTGAGGCATGTGGTGATGGTACCACGGATGTGTCTAATGTACGTTCCTGGGTGCGACAGTTCAATGAAGGCAGAACATCGTGTGACAACAAACCAAGACAGTTAAGTGAGGCATGTGGTGATGGTACCATGGATGTGTCTAATGTACGTACCTGGGTGTGACAGTTCAATGAAGGCAGAACATCGTGTGACAACAAACCAAGACAGTTAAGTGAGGCATGTGGTGATGGTACCATGGATGTGTCTAATGTACGTTCCTGGGTGTAACAGCTCAATGAAGACAGAACATCGTGTGACAACAAACCAAGACAGTTGAGTAAGGCATGTGGTGAGATACCATGGATGTGTCTAAGGTACGTTCCTGGGTGTGACCGTTCAATGAAGACAGAACATCATGTGACAACAAACCAAGACAGTTAAGTGAGGCATGTGGTGATGGTACCATGGATGTGTCTAATGTACGTTCCTGGGTACGACAGTTCAATGAAGACAGAACATCGTGTGACAACAAACCAAGACAGTTTAGTGAGACATGTGGTGATGGTACCATGGGTGTGTCTAATGTGCGTTCCTGGGTACGACAGTTCAATGAAGACAGAACATCGTGTGACAACAAATCAAGACAGTTGAGTAAGGCATGTGGTGATGGTACCATGGATGTGACTAATGTACGTTCCTGGGTACGACAGTTCAATGAAGACAACATCGTGTGACAACAAATCAAGACAGTTGAGTGAGGCATTTGGTGATGGTACCATGGATGTGTCTAATGTACGTTCCTGGGTGTGACAGTTCAATGAAGACAAAACATCGCGTGACAACAAATCAAGACAGTTAAGTTAGGTATGTGCTGACGGTACTATGGATGTGTCTAATCTACGTTCCTGGGTGTGCAGTTCAATGAAGGCAGAACATCATGTGACAACAAACCAAGACAGTTAAGTGAGGCATGTCGTGATGGTACCATGAATGTGTCTAATGTGCGTTCCTGGGTGCGACAGTTCAATGAAGACAGAACATCGTGTGACAACAAACCAAGAAAGTTTAGTGAGGCATGTGGTGATGGTACCATGGGTGTGTATAATGTGCGTTCCTGGGTACGACAGTTCAATGAAGACAGAACATCGTGTGACAACAAATCAAGACAGTTGAGTAAGGCATGTGGTGATGGTACCATGGATGTGACTAATGTACGTTCCTGGGTACGACAGTTCAATGAAGTCAGAACATCGTGTGACAACAAACCAAGACAGTTTAGTGAGGCATGTGGCGATGGTACCATGGATGTGTCTAATGTGCGTTCCTGGGTACGACAGTTCAATGAAGACAGAACATCGTGTGACAACAAATCAAGACAGTTGAGTAAGGCATGTGGTGATGGTACCATGGATGTGACTAATGTACGTTCCTGGGTGTGACAGTTCAATGAAGGCAGAACATCGTGTGACAACAAATCAAGACAGTTGAGTGAGGCATTTGGTGATGGTACCATGGATGTGACTAATGTACGTTCCTGGGTGCGACAGTTCAATGAAGACAACATCGTGTGACAACAAATCAAGACAGTTGAGTGAGGCATTTGGTGATGGTACCATGGATGTGTCTAATGTACGTTCCTGGGTGTGACAGTTCAATGAAGACAAAACATCGTGTGACAACAAATCAAGACAGTTAAGTGAGGTATGTGGTGACGGTACTATGGATGTGTCTAATGTACGTTCCTGGGTGTGACAGTTCAATGAAGACAGAACATCGTGTGACAACAAACCAAGACAGTTAAGTGAGGTATTTGGTGATGGTACCATGGATGTGTCTAATGTACGTTCCTGGGTGTGACAGTTCAATGAAGACAGAACATCGTGTGACAACAAATCAAGACAGTTAAGTGAGGCATTTGGTGATGGTACCATGGATGTGTCTAATGTACGTTCCTGGGTGTGACAGTTCAATGAAGACAGAACATCGTGTGACAACAAACCAAGACAGTTAAGTGAGGTATTTGGTGATGGTACCATGGATGTGTCTAATGTACGTTCCTGGGTGTGACAGTTCAATGAAGACAGAACATCGTGTGACAACAAATCAAGACAGTTAAGTGAGGCATTTGGTGATGGTACCATGGATGTGTCTAATGTACGTTCCTGGGTGTGACAGTTCAATGAAGACAGAACATCGTGTGACAACAAACCAAGACAGTTAAGTGAGGTATGTGGTGATGGTATCTTGGATGTGTCTAATGTACGTTCCTGGGTGTGACAGTTCAATGAAGACAGAACATCGTGTCACAACAAACCAAGACAGTTAAGTGAGACATGTTGTGATGGTATCATGGATGTGTCTAATGTACGTTCCTGGGTGTGACAGTTCAATGAAGACAGAACATCGTGTCACAACAAACCAAGACAGTTAAGTGAGACATGTGGTGATGGTATCATGGATGTGACTAATGTACGTTCCTGGGTGTGACAGTTCAATGAAGACAGAACATCGTGTCAGAACAAACCAAGACAGTTATGTGAGGCATATGGTGATGGTACCATGGATGTGTCTAATGTACGTTCCTGGGTGTGACAGTTCAATGAAGACAGAACATCGTGTCACAACAAACCAAGACAGTTATGTGAGGCATATGGTGATGGTACCATGGATGTGTCTAATGTGTGTTCCTGGGTGCGACAGTTCAATGAAGACAGAACATCGTGTGACAACAAACCAAGACAGTTAAGTGAGGCATATGGTGATGGTATCATGGATGTGTCTAATGTACGTTCCTGGGTGTGACTGTTCAATGAAGACAGAACATCGTGTGACAACAAACCAATACAGGTTATTGAGGCATGTGGTGATGGTACCATGGATGTGTCTAATGTATAAATAAAATTATTTATAAAACTGTGTTATATTTATGAATAAAATAATTTAGCTCTCGCACTCGGCACAAGACACCCTCCAATGGTCATATATGACTACTCCAGTTCAAAACAAGGTCAGTGATAAGTCATATAAAGAAATATGTCATCACTACCGCTAAATCACGTGCCATCGTGTCATGTGCTTGAGAACAAAGGAACCTCCTCTTTACTTCGTTTAAGAATTAACATGCATTTCAGAAAAATCAACTCTGTTGCATAAAATTTTTCATTAAAACGGCTACGAAAATATAAATTTGACAATTCTCTTCCAACATATAATGATATATCGCCATGTTAAATAACGAACTAATTTTAGCGCACAACAGTCTGTAGCACAACAGCAGCCAATGAGATGTGATAAGGTCACGTGACCGTTAAGAGATACGGGACAAGCTTTAGTGAAACAAGGATTAGAAGGGCCGCACCCGTCATTTTGACAGATGCGCTGCTTTAAAAGACATATTTCTTGCTTATGCTTTTTTATACAGTTCCCAAGTTCTATCACTTTTAATAAATACTTATGACAAACACGTCCACAAAGAATTAAGCATTTTGGAGCTTTCTAAAAACTGGTACAAACAATTCCTACTAGATGTACCGCCATACTTTTATTTGACGGGTACGGAAGTGTGAACTATAACCTTTGGATCTGTCCACATCTGTTCTTTTCCTTCCTGATTGGTTTATGGCACTCTGCAGACCCTTTGTCGATGAGTAAGAAAACTTAATTGCCCAAGTGGCGCAATTCGTGCTACCACTTATGTATTTACGATGTGTTGGAGCAAGAAACTCTTCCTTGAAGTTATGATCGAACAGAGTCTGTTTAGTTAACGCATGTGCATGTCGGCCGCTGCCTTTGACGAACCCTTATAATCGTTTTACAACCCCGGCCCTCCTCCCAGACCTTTCTGCAAGGTTGCCACCTTTCTCGATACGGCATGGGTATCGTAGGAAGTTTCGTCTAAATAAATTATCTTATGTCCATTACTGCGAAACTTCCTTAGTTTTGACAAATATATATCGCCAAGTTACAATTCTACTGGATTCCATAATAATCCTTATCTTATTCAAAGTGCGGTATTTGAAACCCAGCTCCTTTAGGAGACTGCGCAAAGTGCAGTGCCCATAAGGAAAATCACAAATTTCTTGCAAATGTGCAACCAATTCGTCTAAGGTGGGCGCTCTCCCTTTTGCATGGAATCTATAAATTTATCGACGAATTAAATCGCATGTGAAATTATCTACTTTAGAGAAACGTTTCCTTTTGTTTTCACACTTGATCGGCGTCTTTGTTATTCCTTTCGTCACAATATTTCTTACTGTATTTCTGTGAATACCCAGAATTTATCAGGTTCATTGCACGACCCCTTACCAAGATTATTTGTCAGCACATATTTATATTTGTTCAAAACAAGCGCTTGAATTTGCTTAGAAACAGTTTCCGTTATAACTTTGTTTTTTGAGGCTTTTCCAGTAACATAACTCGGCCCAGTTATTCACACTATTGTCTTCACTTTGATTATTTTCACGTGACTGAAAGTTATCTACTACTTCATTTGCATTTACCACTGCATTTCCCTCCCACGGTCTCCACATTGTGACACACAACGAATTTCTGCATGTAATGAAACAGATCAACTGGAAGTTGGAACTTTGGCAACTGAGACTCCACGTGCATTAAACATGCGATTGTCGCATTGATACGCAACTGCACTCGCGTTGACTAGACAGACTTTATGAAATGATGGGACTGGACTTATTTAAGGAGGAAATTCGGCACGGAGGTCCAAACGTGGTGTGTTGTACCAGACTCTCCGGGAGGAAGGATGAGGCGAGAGGAGAGATGCTCTGCACATGTTACCCGTTGGTCAATGCTCGCAGGTCAGGATAATGGATATCTCACCCTACTTGCTTCGAGGCAACTGTACTCGCGTTGACTAGACAGAATTTACCGTCAATACATGCCTCACTCAACTGGCGATGAATTTCAATAGGTGTCACACCATGAAAATGTAGAAAACAAATGATTACACACTGTTCTTACAATGAAAACGTCGCCATTTTAAGTATCAAAAACAGTCCTAACTCTCGTCACGCACTCACAAAGAGTCCACGTGTATTAAAAAGGAACTGGAAGTTCTTATCTGGTCGTAGTCCTGAAGACACTTAAGGCAACTCCAGGCCTAATAGAGAAGTCTCTAAGC
Organism: Mantis religiosa; assembly: GCA_030765055.1. Lineage (NCBI taxonomy): Eukaryota > Metazoa > Arthropoda > Insecta > Mantodea > Mantidae > Mantis > Mantis religiosa. Next base: position 143,267,026 of record CM060958.1, on the reverse strand, counting down.
AAAGTTTAGTGTCCTTTCTCGTCCAATAGAATAGAATGCAAGCTGAGAATAACAGCATAACAGCAGATAAAGAAAAACTTAGGTAAAACAAGTAAGCCACATGAAGTCATTTGAAATTTGAATATGTTGTTCAGTTTAGCTAAAAAACGGGAAAAATGGAAGTTCTTAAGCATATCATACCGTTAAAGCCATTCGCCATTTTTATAAAATGAAGCAATTTTATTAATGTTCCTTTAAACGGTAATTTGGAATGGAATATGAAATCTTGTTATGAATTTGTAGATGCAATACATTCCCAAGAAAGGTAAGCTACAGTGATAATAGTTTGTTGCAGAATGAGAAGAGAAAGTCATGTGATGGTTCTATGTAGTCAAACAGCGACAGTCAGGAAGTCTGCAGTGGAAGCCCTAGTAGAGCAATGAACATCCGGGCCAGGTGCAAAGCGGTGGCGCATGCCAAATGACTGTCGCTCTGGTATCAAGGAACGTGCAGCAAACCTCACGTTTCGACTGAGACACGACCCACGACTAAACGGTTGCTAAGCAACGTCTAAGACATTTCGAGATTTCACGGGAAGCGCATAGTTCAGGCGACACCGACTAAACAAAACAAAAACTAAGTGACATACTGTAAAAAAAAAAAAAAAAAAAAAAAAAAAAAAAAAAAAAAAAACAAAGAAAAAAAAAGAAGAAGAAGAAAGAAAGACCAAGGACGTCTATGTATAAAATAATCCAAAAATGCTTGTTTACTCCAATAAACCAAATGAATGTATTTTATCTTTCACAATACTGTTTCTTCAAGGACGTATGTTCGCTGCAAAGTCTCATTTTAACAAACCGATGTGGTCTATCTGTGATGATTACAAAACTTTTATTCTCTCTAAGTTCACAAAACTGTATTACCATATTCTCTTGTATCCTCAACCTTTTATCTCTTTGACATACAAAGCGAAAGTAATTACAAAGACATCACTTAGACAACCAGTGTTAAAACATTTGACTATCACTCAAAGTCTACTGTATTCCCTTATAACGACAATAATATAATGTTTATCTTGAGGTACATAAAATAAGTATTTGTAAGAATACAGAGGGCCTCGTGGATGTTACGGAATGCCAGGAATCGAAAAGAGAGCTTTGGTTTAGAAATCATAACTGTCATACTAAACTTTGCTACGGATAAATGTCGAACATATTAGACAGAGCTTGTGTATGATGCAAATGCGGCCGTTTATTTATTTCCCTGGTGATTGTTATTATCTATATCATATAAATTGCGCATGAATCTACATCAATATGAACATATTCAATTAATTCATTAAACAAATGACTGCAATGTAAATAGCACCACACTAATGAAAGTACGCTATCTATAAAATATTTGAAAAGGCCAGTAGTTTGTTTTATACAAACTGTTGACTTTCGTTTTAAGTGCATCTGGAACAAAGTGATGGATATCGACTGCAGTCCCTCAAACCTAAACACAGCAGAAAACCAAACGTTTAGTGCAAACATACCTATCTTGCAATCTAACAAAACTAAAGACGGACTGTTCGCTTACTGTTAAAACTGGTTGTCTAGGTGACGTCTTTGAAATTCCGTTTTCTTTGTATATCCAAGAGATAAAAAATGAAGGTACAAGGGAATATAGGAATACAGTAGAATTTAAGTGATAGTCAAATGTTTTTAAACTGGTCGTCTAGGTGACGCCTTTGAAATTGCGTTCTCTTTGTATGTCCAAGAGATAAACAATGAAGGTACAAGGGAATATGGGAATACAGTAGACTTTAAGTGATAGTCAAATGTTTTAAAACTGGTTGTCTAGGTGACGTCTTTGAAATTCCATTCTCTTTGTATGTCCAAGAGATAAACAATGAAGGTACAAGGGAATATGGGAATACAGTAGACTTTAAGTGATAGACAAATGTTTTTAAACTGGTTGTCTAGGTGACGTCTTTGAAATTGCGTTCTCTTTGTATGTCCAAGAGATAAACAATGAAGGTACAAGGGAATATGGGAATACAGTAGACTTTAAGTGATAGTCAAATGTTTTTAAACTGGTTGTCTAGGTGACGTCTTTGAAATTGCGTTCTCTTTGTATGTCCAAGAGATAAACAATGAAGGTGCAAGGGAGTATGGGAATACAGTAGACTTTAAGTGATAGTCAAATGTTTTTAAACTGGTCGTCTAGGTGACGCCTTTGAAATTGCGTTCTCTTTGTATGTCCAAGAGATAAACAATGAAGGTACAAGGGAATATGGGAATACAGTAGACTTTAAGTGATAGTCAAATGTTTTAAAACTGGTTGTCTAGGTGACGTCTTTGAAATTCCATTCTCTTTGTATGTCCAAGAGATAAACAATGAAGGTACAAGGGAATATGGGAATACAGTAGACTTTAAGTGATAGTCAAATGTTTTTAAACTGGTTGTCTAGGTGACGTCTTTGAAATTGCGTTCTCTTTGTATGTCCAAGAGATAAACAATGAAGGTACAAGGGAATATGGGAATACAGTAGACTTTAAGTGATAGTCAAATGTTTTTAAACTGGTTGTCTAGGTGACGTCTTTGAAATTGCGTTCTCTTTGTATGTCCAAGAGATAACCAATGAAGGTACAAGGGAATATGGGAATACAGTAGACTTTAAGTGATAGTCAAATGTTTTTAAACTGGTTGTCTAGGTGACGTCTTTGAAATTGCGTTCTCTTTGTATGTCCAAGAGATAAACAATGAAGGTACAAGGGAATATGGGAATACAGTAGACTTTAAGTGATAGACAAATGTTTTTAAACTGGTTGTCTAGGTGACGTCTTTGAAATTGCGTTCTCTTTGTATGTCCAAGAGATAAACAATGAAGGTACAAGGGAATATGGGAATACAGTAGACTTTAAGTGATAGTCAAATGTTTTTAAACTGGTTGTCTAGGTGACGTCTTTGAAATTGCGTTCTCTTTGTATGTCCAAGAGATAAACAATGAAGGTGCAAGGGAGTATGAGAATACAGTAGACTTTAAGTGATAGTCAAATGTTTTAAAGCTGATTGTCTAGGTGACGTATTAGAAATTCCGTTCTCTTTGTATGTCCAAGAGATAAAAAATGAAGGTACAAAGGGAATATGGGAATACAGTAGACTTTAAATGATAGTCAAATGTTTTAAAACTGGTTATCTAGGTGAGGTCTTTGAAATTCCGTTCTCTGTGTATGTCCAAGAGATAAAAAAGTGAATAAGGATTTCCTACTTGTGAAAATTACAAATATTTCACAGTTCAAAGCAATAAGAAAAATTTCTAAAATGATTAAATCCAGAGGGAAAGAAAGTTTTTGAGATAATGCAACACTTTCGGTAGGTGATTATTTAATATAGATAAACTCTCATTCTACAGTTCTTGTATACAAAAGAACTAAATCTAATACGGCAGTCAAATATTTTCAAAGTAGTTTGCTATCTGACGGTGTTCAATATTAATTTTTTTTCCGTTTGACTAAGGGATAAAAAGTATGAATAACGGTTTGCTAGCGATGGCAGATCTACTGGCATTTAAAGTACTGAAGCACACCGGCGGCGGTATATGATCCTGTAAATTGAGAATGTTATTAACAAACAAAATAAATAACGTCCGCTAATATTCTCCCTTTTACCCTGAAGGGGTGTGTCATCAAAATGGGCTGATGTAGAGTATCTTCCGTGGAAATCTCGTTTCTTTTCAGATGTTACATCTACTACAGTGGACTTGTGTTGCTAACCCAAAAGTTGTGTTATGGGACGCCGAGGAGACCTGGGTTCGAACTACGTAGAATTTCTCTGGACGGGGTGTTCCAGTTTCCCCTGCAATTCATTCCACTAACTGATCGATTATCTCGTTTTGTTTTATATTAGGGTCATTCGAATGACACCTGGTCAGTGCGTCTAACTTGACATTAGGAGGGGGTGATGTAAAGCTTTTATTATCACCCGGTAGTTTTTTATGTTAGAGTGATAAAGGTTTTTCAGTGTCATCATTTATCCCTCGGGACACAATGTTGGTAGTTTCAGTGATTTGAGTTGTTTTTTTTACAGTGGATGCCAGAAGTGAATGAGGAGAAAATGAGAGAAATCCATGATGAGATGACGGCTGTTAATGGAAATGATTGCCCATCGTATGACACTATTGTGAGGTGGAAAAGAAATTTTCAAACTGGTCACATGTCCCTGACAGATGAGCCAAGAGCTGGTAGACCGTCAGCTGTCACAGTGAAAAAAGTGGAGTGTTTAATACTGGAAGACAGACGAGCAACCATCCAAATGATCATGAATCAGACACATCTTAGTTATGGTAGTGTGTGGACGAACTGCACATGTCTAAGGTGTCTGCTCGGTGAGTTCCACGTTTGCTAACCCCTTTCCAAGAGCAAACACGGCGTGACTTTTCAAGACAGATGTTGATGCTGTTGGAACAGGATGAAGATGATGTTTTTGATCGTCTGGTAACTATGGATGAATCCTGGATCTATCAGTATGATCCAGAGACAAAAACCACGAGCATGTAATGGAAACATGCCAATTGCCCCCTCCCAAAAGGGCAAAGGCGTAAAAGTCAGCTGGGAAGTTCATGTTTTCAGTTTTGTGGGACTGTCGTGGAGTTATCATTATAGGTTATCTTGTCAAGGGTCAAACCGTCACTGGCAGATACTACTGCAATCTTCTGGACAAGTTACGAGCAGCTCTGATTAAGAAACGACGCGGTATGCTCTCCAAAGTTGTTCGTCTTCTGTCTGACAATGCACCAGCTCATTCATCTCAAGTTGTAGTTGACAAAACAAGAGAATGTGGCTTTGAGAACTTACGGCATCCGCCTTATTCGCTCGATCTCGCACCAAGTGACTTTTTCTTGTTCCCGGAAATGAAACATACGTTGCGTGGCCGCCGATTTGACAACACAAATGACGTCATTAATTAAGCGGAAGAGTGATTCAAAGCGAATTCTGCAGACTTGTACAATCAAGGTATTCAGAAGGTTAAGAAACGCTGGGGAATATGTGTAGAGAAGAGCTAAACAAGTATATATGAACAAAATCTCTCTATCACATTTTTAAAAGGGTAATAATTAAAACTTTACGGCACCCCACGTACACGTAAATTAACACCACGTAACTGCGTGTATGGTGGCACAATCATTTGGTAGAGCGACTGCAGCGTACGCAAACTTCGGCGTTGCATAGCGACAGCGTGGTTTCACGCTGAAGAGAAGGCGGTCACATAAGCTATCGTCCAGTACTAAACATGAAGGAGAGTAAGCAGAGACAACGAGGAGTGATTCGGTCTTTAGCGTAGCTGACCGCTGAAGGGCGCAGTATTCGTATGGCGCTGTCTTGGAGTCATCTGCAACGTTATCATGATGAGGAATACGGCTTTTTGTCGCATATTTTCACTGGTGACGAACCATGGTGTCACTATTTTGAACCACCTTCACCCAACTCCAAAGAAATCACACCAGTCCTGTTAAGGTCATGCTGTCCTTTTATGACCACAAGGGCCCACTGCTTGTCGAGTTCCTGGATCGGGCAACCACCATGAATACCCAGCCTTATCAAGCCACAGAACCTTAGAGTAGCCGTCAAGTCGGAACGCCCAGGCATGCTGTCCTTTTATGACCACAAGGGCCCACCTGTCGAGTTCCTGGATCGTGCAACCACCATGAATACCCAGCCTTATCAAGCCACAGAACTTTAGAGTAGCCGTCAAGCCGGAACGCCTAGGAGTGTTGTCCAATGGCGTTATTGTCCTGCATGATAATGCCCACCCACACACTGCCAATGCGGTGAAGACGACGATGCCGCAGTTTCGATGGGAAACGCTAGAACATTTACCGTACAGTCCAGACCTTTCACCGCGTGCTTTGCATGTTTAAGAACCTCTAAAACAGGGTATTCGATAAAAACGGAGACGAAGTGATTGAATAGGCCTAGGTCTGGGTCCGACAGCAGCCGATTAGCTTCTTCAAAGATGAAATCGACCGGCTAGTGTCACAATGACATAAATGTACTAACAGTTTTGGCGAATATTTTTGAGTTAATAAAATCGGTTTCATTAGAATGACACATGTCTACTCTGCTATATATGAAGAAGGTACACAGAATACCTGAATCAGTCAAGTTGCTAAGAAACCAGTCTAGCCATTTTAATAAACAGCATTTTTATTCTGACGGCTATTACACGCTTCTAATTTAATTTCATAAATTACTGAAAGATTAAAGTCATTTACAAAGCCCTTAGAACTCCAGTACGAACTCCACACGAAGAAGGCCATGAAAAGTCAGGCAGTAGTAAATGGTTGTTATTCCGTAGAATACCCCTCAGGAGCCTACATAGGTAGGTACGGGAATTGGCGATCCCGGGGTCCCGAGCCAAATCACTCGATTGGGTGCCTCTGAGTGGTGAGAGTTAATGCCAAACTTCCAAATAAGGTCCACATCCCTGTTTGACCCTAATCTAAGTAAAGTAAATTAAATTACAGTAAAGTAAAATTAAAGTAAACGCAAAGCCAAAGCAAAGCCAGAGCGCAGCCAGAGCAAAGCCAGAGCGGGACCGGAGTGGTGACAGGAGCCTAGCCAGAGCAAAGCCATAGCGGAGCCAGAGCGGGACCGGAGTGCTGACCGGAGGCTAGCCAGATCGAAGCCAGAGCAAAGCCAGAGCGGGACCGGAGTGCTGACCGGAGCCTAGCCAGAGCGAAGCCAGAGTGGAGCCAGAGATAGGCCAGAGCCAAGTCAGAGCGTGGCCGGAGAGCTGACCGAAGCCTAGTCAGATCGAAGCCAGAGCCAAGCCAGAGCGTGACTGGAGTGCTGACCGGAGGATAGCAAGAGCGTGGCCGGAGAGCTGACCGAAACCTAGTCAGAGCAAAGCCAGAGACAAGCCAGAGCGAGACTGGATTGCTGACCGGAGGATAGTCAGAGCGAAGCCAGAGACAAGCCAGAGCGAGACTGGATTGCTGACCGGAGGATAGCCAGAGCGAAGCCAGAGACAAGCCAGAGCGAGACTGGATTGCTGACCGGAGGATAGTCAGAGCAAAGCCAGAGACAAGCCAGAGCGAGACTGGATTGCTGACCGGAGGATAGCCAGAGCGAAGCCAGAGACAAGCCAGAGCGAGACTGGATTGCTGACCGGAGGATAGTCAGAGCGAAGCCAGAGACAAGCCAGAGCGAGACTGGATTGCTGACCGGAGGATAGCCAGAGCGAAGCCAGAGACAAGCCAGAGCGAGACTGGATTGCTGACCGGAGGATAGCCAGAGCAAAGCCAGAGACAAGCCAGTGCGAGACTGGATTGCTGACCGAAGGCTAGCCAGAGCAAAGCCAGAGACAAGCCAGAGCGAGACTGGATTGCTGACCGGAGGATAGTCAGAGCAAAGCCAGAGACAAGCCAGAGCGAGACTGGATTGCTGACCGGAGGATAGCCAGAGCGAAGCCAGAGACAAGCCAGAGCGAGACTGGATTGCTGACCGGAGGATAGTCAGAGCGAAGCCAGAGCCAAGCCAGAGCGAGACTGGATTGCTGACCGAAGGCTAGCCAGAGCAAAGCCAGAGCCAAGCCAGAGCGTGACTGGAGTGCTGACCGAAGGCTAGCCAGAGCAAAGCCAGAGACAAGCCAGAGCGAGACTGGATTGCTGACCGGAGGATAGTCAGAGCGAAGCCAGAGACAAGCCAGAGCGAGACTGGATTGCTGACTGGAGGATAGCCAGAGCGAACCCAGAGACAAGCCAGAGCGAGACTGGATTGCTGACCGGAGGATAGCCAGAGCGAAGCCAGAGCCAAGCCAGAGCGAGACTGGATTGCTGACCAGAGGATAGCCAGAGCGAAGCCAGAGACAAGCCAGAGCGAGACTGGATTGCTGACCGGAGGATAGCCAGAGCGAAGCCAGAGCCAAGCCAGAGCGAGACTGGATTGCTGACCAGAGGATAGCCAGAGCAAAGCCAGAGACAAGCCAGAGCGAGACTGGATTGCTGACCGGAGAATAGCCAGAGCGAAGTCAGAGCCAAGCCAGAGCGAGACTGGATTGCTGACCAGAGGATAGCCAGAGCGAAGCCAGAGACAAGCCAGAGCGAGACTGGATTGCTGACCGGAGGATAGCCAGAGCGAAGCCAGAGCCAAGCCAGAGCGAGACTGGGTTGCTGACCAGAGGATAGCCAGAGCGAAGCCAGAGACAAGCCAGAGCGAGACTGGATTGCTGACCGGAGGATAGTCAGAGCAAAGCCAGAGACAAGCCAGAGCGAGACTGGATTGCTGACCGGAGGATAGCCAGAGCGAAGCCAGAGACAAGCCAGAGCGAGACTGGATTGCTGACCGGAGGATAGTCAGAGCGAAGCCAGAGACTAGCCAGAGCGAGACTGGATTGCTGACCGGAAGATAGCCAGAGCGAAGCCAGAGACAAGCCAGAGCGAGACTGGATTGCTGACCGGAGGATAGCCAGAGCAAAGCCAGAGACAAGCCAGTGCGAGACTGGATTGCTGACCGAAGGCTAGCCAGAGCAAAGCCAGAGACAAGCCAGAGCGAGACTGGATTGCTGACCGGAGGATAGTCAGAGCAAAGCCAGAGACAAGCCAGAGCGAGACTGGATTGCTGACCGGAGGATAGCCAGAGCGAAGCCAGAGACAAGCCAGAGCGAGACTGGATTGCTGACCGGAGGATAGTCAGAGCGAAGCCAGAGCCAAGCCAGAGCGAGACTGGATTGCTGACCGAAGGCTAGCCAGAGCAAAGCCAGAGCCAAGCCAGAGCGTGACTGGAGTGCTGACCGAAGGCTAGCCAGAGCAAAGCCAGAGACAAGCCAGAGCGAGACTGGATTGCTGACCGGAGGATAGTCAGAGCGAAGCCAGAGACAAGCCAGAGCGAGACTGGATTGCTGACTGGAGGATAGCCAGAGCGAACCCAGAGACAAGCCAGAGCGAGACTGGATTGCTGACCGGAGGATAGCCAGAGCGAAGCCAGAGCCAAGCCAGAGCGAGACTGGATTGCTGACCAGAGGATAGCCAGAGCGAAGCCAGAGACAAGCCAGAGCGAGACTGGATTGCTGACCGGAGGATAGCCAGAGCGAAGCCAGAGCCAAGCCAGAGCGAGACTGGATTGCTGACCAGAGGATAGCCAGAGCAAAGCCAGAGACAAGCCAGAGCGAGACTGGATTGCTGACCGGAGGATAGCCAGAGCGAAGCCAGAGCCAAGCCAGAGCGAGACTGGATTGCTGACCAGAGGATAGCCAGAGCGAAGCCAGAGACAAGCCAGAGCGAGACTGGATTGCTGACCGGAGGATAGCCAGAGCGAAGCCAGAGCCAAGCCAGAGCGAGACTGGGTTGCTGACCAGAGGATAGCCAGAGCGAAGCCAGAGACAAGCCAGAGCGAGACTGGATTGCTGACCGGAGGATAGCCAGAGCGAAGCCAGAGACAAGCCAGAGCGCGACTGGATTGCTGACCGGAGGATAGTCAGAGCAAAGCCAGAGACAAGCCAGAGCGAGACTGGATTGCTGACCGGAGGATAGCCAGGGCGAAGCCAGAGACAAGCCAGAGCGAGACTGGATTGCTGACCGGAGGATAGTCAGAGCGAAGCCAGAGCCAAGCCAGAGCGAGACTGGATTGCTGACCGAAGGCTAGCCAGAGCAAAGCCAGAGCCAAGCCAGAGCGTGACTGGAGTGCTGACCGAAGGCTAGCCAGAGCAAAGCCAGAGACAAGCCAGAGCGTGACTGGATTGCTGAGCGGAGGATAGTCAGAGCGAAGCCAGAGACAAGCCAGAGCGAGACTGGATTGCTGACCAGAGGATAGCCAGAGCGAAGCCAGAGACAAGCCAGAGCGAGACTGGATTGCTGACCGGAGGATAGCCAGAGCGAAGCCAGAGCCAAGCCAGAGCGAGACTGGATTGCTGACCAGAGGATAGCCAGAGCGAAGCCAGAGACAAGCCAGAGCGAGACTGGATTGCTGACCGGAGGATAGCCAGAGCGAAGCCAGAGCCAAGCCAGAGCGAGACTGGATTGCTGACCAGAGGATAGCCAGAGCGAAGCCAGAGACAAGCCAGAGCGAGACTGGATTGCTGACCGGAGGATAGCCAGAGCGAAGCCAGAGACAAGCCAGAGCGAGACTGGAGTGCTGACCGGAGGATAGCCAGAGCAAAGCCAGAGACAAACCAGAGCGAGACTGGAGTGCTGACCGGAGGCTAGCCAGAGCGAAGCCAGAGCCAAGCAAGAGCGAGACTGGATTGCTGACCGGAGGATAGCCAGAGCGAAGCCAGAGCCAAGCCAGAGCGAGACTGGATTGCTGACCGGAGGATAGCCAGAGCGAAGCCAGAGACAAGCCAGAGCGAGACTGGATTGCTGACCGGAGGATAGCCAGAGCAAAGCCAGAGACAAGCCAGAGCGGGACTGGAGTGCTGACCGGAGGCTAGCCAGAGCAAAGCCAGAGACAAGCCAGAGCGAGACTGGATTGCTCACCGGAGGATAGCCAGAGCGAAGCCAGAGCCAAGCCAGAGCGAGACTGGATTGCTGACCGGAGGATAGCCAGAGCGAAGCCAGAGCCAAGCCAGAGCGTGACTGGAGTGCTGACCGGAGGCTAGCCAGAGCAAAGCCAGAGACAAGCCAGAGGGAGACTGGATTGCTGACCGGAGGATAGCCAGAGCGAAGCCAGAGCCAAGCCAGAGCGTGACTGGAGTGCTGACCGGAGGCTAGCCAGAGCAGAGCCAGAGACAAGCCAGAGCGAGACTGGAGTGCTGACCGGAGGCTAGCCAGAGCAAAGCCAGAGACAAGCCAGAGGGAGACTGGATTGCTGACCGGAGGATAGCCAGAGCGAAGCCAGAGCCAAGCCAGAGCGTGACTGGAGTGCTGACCGGAGGCTAGCCAGAGCAGAGCCAGAGACAAGCCAGAGCGAGACTGGATTGCTGACCGGAGGATAGCCAGAGCGAAGCCAGAGTGGAGCCAGAGATAGGCCAGAGCCAAGTCAGAGCGTGGCCGGAGAGCTGACCGAAACCTAGTCAGAGCGAAGCCAGAGCAAAGCCATAGCGGAGCCAGAGCGTGACTGGAGTGCTGACCGAAGGCTAGCCAGAGCAAAGCCAGAGACAAGCCAGAGCGAGACTGGAGTGCTGACTGGAGGCTAGCCAGAGCAAAGCCAGAGACAAGCCAGAGCGAGACTGGAGTGCTGACTGGAGGCTAGCCAGAGCAAAGCCAGAGACAAGCCAGAGCGGGACCGGAGTGCTGACTGGAGGCTAGCCAGAGCGAAGCCAGAGCAAAGCCAGAGCGGGACCGGAGTGCTGACTGGAGCCTAGCCAGAGCGAAGCCAGAGTGGAGCCAGAGCAAAGCCAGAGCGGGACCGGAGTGCTGACCGGAGCCTAGCCAGAGCAAAGCCATAGCGGAGCCAGAGCGGGACCGGAGTGCTGAGCGGAGCCTAGCCAGAGCGAAGCCAGAGCAAAGCCAGAGCGGGACCGGAGTGCTGACCGGAGCCTAGCCAGAGCGAAGCCAGAGTGGAGCCAGAGATAGGCCAGAGCCAAGTCAGAGCAGGACCGGAGTGCTGACTGGAGGCTAGCCAGAGCGAAGCCAGAGCAAAGCCAGAGCGTGACTGGAGTGCTGACCGGAGGATAGCCAGAGCGAAGCCAGAGCTAAGCCAGAGCGAGACTGGATTGCTGACCGGAGGATAGCCAGAGCGAAGCCAGAGCCAAGCCAGAGCGAGACTGGATTGCTGACCGGAGGATAGCCAGAGCGAAGCCAGAGACAAGCCATAGCGAGACTGGATTGCTGACCGGAGGATAGCCAGAGCGAAGCCATAGCCAAGCCAGAGCGAGACTGGATTGCTGACCGGAGGATAGCCAGAGCGAAGCCAGAGACAAGCCAGAGCGAGACTGGATTGCTGACCGGAGGATAGCCAGAGCGAAGCCAGAGACAAGCCAGAGCGAGACTGGAGTGCTGACCGGAGGATAGCCAGAGCAAAGCCAGAGACAAGCCAGAGCGAGACTGGATTGCTGACCGGAGGATAGCCAGAGCGAAGCCAGAGCCAAGCCAGAGCGAGACTGGATTGCTGACCGGAGGATAGCCAGAGCGAAGCCAGTGCCAAGCCAGAGCGAGACTGGAGTGCTGACCGGAGGATAGCCAGAGCAAAGCCAGAGACAAGCCAGAGCGAGAGTGGAGTGCTGACCGGAGGCTAGCCAGAGCAAAGCCAGAGACAAGCCAGAGCGTGACTGGAGTGCTGACCGGAGGATAGCCAGAGCAAAGCCAGAGACAAGCCAGAGCGAGACTGGAGTGCTGACCGGAGGATAGCCAGAGCAAAGCCAGAGACAAGCCAGAGCGAGACTGGAGTGCTGACCGGAGGATAGCCAGAGCAAAGCCAGAGACAAGCCAGAGCGAGACTGGAGTGCTGACCGGAGGATAGCCAGAGCAAAGCCAGAGACAAGCCAGAGCGTGACTGGAGTGCTGACCGGAGGCTAGCCAGAGCAAAGCCAGAGACAAGCCAGAGCGAGCCTGGATTGCTGACCGGAGGATAGCCAGAGCGAAGCCAGAGCCAAGCCAGAGCGTGACAGGAGTGCTGACCGGAGGCTAGCCAGAGCAAAGCCAGAGACAAGCCAGAGCGAGACTGGATTGCTGACCGGAGGATAGCCAGAGCGAAGCCAGAGTGGAGCCAGAGATAGGCCAGAGCCAAGTCAGAGCGTGGCCGGAGAGCTGACCGAAACCTAGTCAGAGCGAAGCCAGAGCCAAGCCAGAGCGGGACCGGAGTGCTGACCGAAGGCTAGCCAGAGCAAAGCCAGAGACAAGCCAGAGCGAGACTGGAGTGCTGACCGGAGGCTAGCCAGAGCAATGCCAGAGACAAGCCAGAGCGAGACTGGATTGCTGACCGGAGGATAGCCAGAGCGAAGCCAGAGCCAAGCCAGAGCGAGACTGGATTGCTGACCGGAGGATAGCCAGAGCAAAGCCAGAGACAAGCCAGAGCGTGACTGGAGTGCTGACCGGAGGCTAGCCAGAGCAAAGCCAGAGACAAGCCAGAGCGAGACTGGATTGCTGACCGGAGGATAGCCAGAGCGAAGCCAGAGTGGAGCCAGAGATAGGCCAGAGCCAAGTCAGAGCGTGGCCAGAGAGCTGACCGAAACCTAGTCAGAGCGAAGCCAGAGCCAAGCCAGAGCGGGACCGGAGTGCTGACCGAAGGCTAGCCAGAGCAAAGCCAGAGACAAGCCAGAGCAAGACTGGAGTGCTGACCGGAGGCTAGCCAGAGCAATGCCAGAGACAAGCCAGAGCGAGACTGGATTGCTGACCGGAGGATAGCCAGAGCGAAGCCAGAGCCAAGCCAGAGCGAGACTGGATTGCTGACCGGAGGATAGCCAGAGCGAAGCCAGAGACAAGCCAGAGCGTGACTGGAGTGCTGACCGGAGGCTAGCCAGAGCAAAGCCAGAGACAAGCCAGAGCGAGACTGGATTGCTGACCGGAGGATAGCCAGAGCGAAGCCAGAGCCAAGCCAGAGCGTGACTGGAGTGCTGACCGGAGGCTAGCCAGAGCAAAGCCAGAGACAAGCCAGAGCGAGACTGGATTGCTGACCGGAGCCTAGCCAGATCGAAGCCAGAGTGGAGCCAGAGATAGGCCAGAGCCAAGTCAGAGCGGGGCCGGAGAGCTGACCGAAGCCTAGTCAGAGCGAAGCCAGAGCCAAGCCAGAGCGGGACCGGAGTGGTGACAGGAGCCTAGCCAGAGCAAAGTCATAGCGGATCCAGAGCGGGACCGGAGTGCTGACCGGAGGCTAGCCAGATCGAAGCCAGAGACAAGCCAGAGCGGGACCGGAGTGCTGATCGGAGCCTAGCCAGAGCAAAGCCATAGCGGAGCCAGAGCGGGACCGGAGTGCTGACCGGAGGCTAGCCAGATCGAAGCCAGAGACAAGCCAGAATGGGACCGGAGTGCTGACTGGAGCCTAGCCAGAGCGAAGCCAGAGTGGAGCCAGAGATAGGCCAGAGCCAAGTCAGAGCGGGACCGGAGTGCTGACTGGAGGCTAGCCAGAGCGAAGCCAGAGCAAAGCCAGAGCGGGACCGGAGTGCTGACTGGAGCCTAGCCAGAGCGAAGCCAGAGTGGAGCCAGAGATAGGCCAGAGCCAAGCCAGAGCGGGACCGGAGTGCTGACCGAAGCCTAGTCAGAGCGAAGCCAGAGCCAAGCCAGAGCGTGACTGGAGTGCTGACCGGAGGCTAGCCACAGCTAAGCCAGAGACAAGCCAGAGCGAGACTGGATTGCTGACCGGAGGATAGCCAGAGCGAAGCCAGAGACAAGCCAGAGCGAGACCGGAGTGCTGACCGAAGCCTAGTCAGAGCGAAGCCAGAGTGGAGCCAGAGATAGGCCAGAGCCAAGTCAGAGCGGGACCGGAGTGCTGACTGGAGGCTACCCAGAGCGAAGCCAGAGCAAAGCCAGAGCGGGACCGGAGTGCTGACTGGAGCCTAGCCAGAGCGAAGCCAGAGTGGAGCCAGAGATGGGCCAGAGCCAAGCCAGAGCGGGACCGGAGTGCTGACCGAAGCCTAGTCAGAGCGAAGCCAGAGACAAGCCAGAGCGGGACCGGAGTGCTGACCGAAGCCTAGTCAGAGCGAAGCCAGAGCCAAGCCAGAGCGAGACTGGAGTGCTGACCGGAGGCTAGCCAGAGCAAAGCCACAGACAAGCCAGAGCGAGACTGGATTGCTGACCGGAGGATAGCCAGAGCGAAGCCAGAGACAAGCCAGAGCGTGACTGGATTGCTGACCGGAGGATAGCCAGCGCGAAGCCAGAGACAAGCCAGAGCGTGACTGGATTGCTGACCGGAGGATAGCCAGAGCGGAGCCAGAGACAAGCCAGAGCGAGACTGGATTGCTGACCGGAGGATAGCCAGAGCGGAGCCAGAGACAAGCCAGAGCGAGACTGGATTGCTGACCGGAGGATAGCCAGAGCGAAGCCAGAGACAAGCCAGAGCGAGACTGGATTGCTGACCGGAGGATAGCCAGAGCGAAGCCAGAGACAAGCCAGAGCGTGACTGGATTGCTGACCGGAGGATAGCCAGAGCGGAGCCAGGGACAAGCCAGAGCGAGACTGGATTGCTGACCGGAGGATAGCCAGAACGAAGCCAGAGCCAAGCCAGAGCGTGACTGGAGTGCTGACCGGAGGCTAGCCAGAGCAAAGCCAGAGACAAGCCAGAGCGAGACTGGATTGCTGACCGGAGGATAGCCAGAGCGAAGCCAGAGACAAGCCAGAGCGAGACTGGATTGCTGACCGGAGGATAGCCAGAGCAAAGCCAGAGACAAGCCAGAGCGAGACCGGAGTGCTGACCGGAGGCTAGCCAGAGCAAAGCCAGAGACAAGCCAGAGCGAGACTGGATTGCTGACCGGAGGATAGCCAGAGCGGAGCCAGAGACAAGCCAGAGCGAGACTGGATTGCTGACCGGAGGATAGCCAGAGCGGAGCCAGAGACAAGCCAGAGCGAGACTGGATTGCTGACCGGAGGATAGCCAGAGCGGAGCCAGAGACAAGCCAGAGCGAGACTGGATTGCTGACCGGAGGATAGCCAGAGCGAAGCCAGAGACAAGCCAGAGCGAGACTGGATTGCAGACCGGAGGATAGCCAGAGCGAAGCCAGAGCCAAGCCAGAGCGTGACTGGAGTGCTGAGAGGAGGCTAGCCAGAGCAAAGCCAGAGACAAGCCAGAGCGAGACTGGATTGCTGACCGGAGCCTAGCCAGATCGAAGTCAGAGCCAAGCCAGAGCGAGACTGGAGTGCTGACCGGAGGCTAGCCAGAGCAAAGCCAGAGACAAGCCAAAGCGAGACTGGATTGCTGACCGGAGCATAGTCAGAGCGAAGCCAGAGCCAAGCCAGAGCAGGCCCGGGTGGTGACCGAATCCTAGCCAGAGCGAAGACAAAGCGGGCCCGGGTGGTGACCGAAGCCTAGCTAGGGTGAAGCGAGAGCCTAGCCACAGAGGGGCCGGGTGGTGACCGAAGCCTAGCCAGAGCGAAGCCAGAGCGGGCCCGGGTGGTGACCGAAGCCTAGTCAGAGTGAAGCCAGAGCCTAGCCAGAGCCGGCCCGGGTGGTGACCGAAGCCTCGCTAGGGCGAAGCCAGAGCCTAGCCAGAGAGGGGCCGGGTGGTGCCCGAAGCCTAGTCAGAGCGAAGCCAGAGCCTAGCCAGAGCCGTCCCGGGTGGTGCCCGAAGCCTAGTCAGAGCGAAGCCAGAGCCTAGCCAGAAAGGGGCCGGGTGGTGCCCGAAGCCTAGTCAGAGCGAAGCCAGAGCCTAGCCAGAGCGGGACCGGGTGGTGACCGAAGCCTCGTTAGGGCGAAGCCAGAGCCTAGCCAGAGCGGGGTCGGGTGGTGACCGAAGCCTAGTCAGAGCGAAGCCAGAGCCTAGCCAGAGCGGGACCGGGTGGTGACTGAAGGCTCGCTAGGGCGAAGCCAGAGCCTAGCCAGAGAGGGGCCGGGTGGTGACCGAAGCCTAGTCAGAGCGAAGCCTGAGCCTAGCCAGAGCGGGCCCGGGTGGTGACCGAACCTCGCTAGGGCGAAGCCAGAGCCTAGCCAGAGAGGGGTCGGGTGGTGACCGAAGCCCAGTCAGAGCGAAGCCAGAGCCAAGCCAGAGCGGAACCGGGTGGTGACCGAAGCCTTGTCAGAGCGAAGCCAGAGCCTAGCCAGAGCGGGACTGGAGTGCTGACGGAAGCCTAGTCAGAGCGAAGCCAGAGCCTAGCCAGAGCGGGACCGGGTGGTGACCGAAGCCTCGCTAGGGCGAAGCCAGAGCCTAGCCAGAAAGGGGTCGGGTGGTGACCGAAGCCCAGTCAGAGCGAAGCCAGAGCCTAGCCAGAGCGGGACCGGGTGGTGACCGAAGCCTAGTCAGAGCGAAGCCAGAGCCTAGCCAGAGCGGGACCGGAGTGCTGACGGAAGTCTAGTCAGAGCGAAGGCAGAGCCTAGCCAGAGCGGGGCCGGGTGGTGACCGAAGCCTAGTCAGAGCGAAGCCAGGGCGGACCGGGGTAGTGACCGAAGCCTCGCTAGGGCGAAGCCAGAGCCTAGCCAGAGAGGGGCGGGTGGTGACCGAAGCCTAGTCAGAGCGAAGCCAGAGCCTAGCCAGAGCGGGCCCGGGTGGTGACCGAAGCCTAGTCAGAGCGAAGCCAGGGCGGGCCCGGGTGGTGACCGAAGCCTCGCTAGGGCGAAGCCAGAGCCTAGCCAGAGCCTAGCCAGAGCGAAGCCAGAGAGGGGCGGGTGGTGACCGAAGCCTAGTCAGAGCGAAGCCTAGTCAGAGCGAAGCCAGAGCCTAGCCAGAGCGGGCCCGGGTGGTGACCGAAGCCTCGCTAGGGCGAAGCCAGAGCCTAGCCAGAGCCTAGCCAGAGTGAAGCCAGAGAGGGGCCGGGTGGTGACCGAAGCCTAGTCAGAGCGAAGCCAGAGCCTAGCCAGAGCGGGCCCGGGTGGTGACCGAAGCCTCGCTAGGGCGAAGCCAGAGCCTAGCCAGAGAGGGGCCGGGTGGTGACCGAAGACTAGTCAGAGCGAAGCCAGAGCCTAGCCAGAGCGGAACCAGGTGGCGACCAAAGCCTAGACAGAGCCTAGCCAGAGCAAGCCAGAGCGGGGCCGGGTGGTGACCAAAGCCTAGACAGAGCCTAGCCAGAGCAAGCCAGAGCGGGGCCGGGTGGTGACCAAAGCCTAGCCAGAGCCTAGCCAGAGCAAGCCAGAGCGGGGCCGGGTGGTGACCGAAGCTTAGCCAGAGCCTAGCCAGAGAAAGCGAGAGCGGAACCGGGTGGTGACCAAAGCCTAGCCAGAGCCTAGCCAGAGCAAGCCAGAGCGGGGCCGGGTGGTGACCGAAGCCTAGCCAGAGCCTAGCCACCTAGTGGTGGTGGTGGTGGTGGTGGTGGTGGTGGTGGTGGTGGTGGTGGTGGTGGAGGCGGCGGCGGCGGCTGTGGCGGTGGCGGTGGTAGTGCATAGAGCTTAGATTTAGCAGACATTCATCTTTCAGGATAAGAGAAAACCTCCAACATTAAGTCATATCGGACTACAATGAAATGATGTTCAAATAAGTACAGGGTACATAGAGCTTAGAGTTACCAGACATTCATCTTTCAGGATAAGAGAAAACCTCCAACGTTAAGTCATATCGGACGATGAATGAAATGATGTTCAAATAAGTACAGGGTACATAGAGCTTAGAGTTACCAGACATTCATCTTTCAGGATAAGAGAAAACCTCCAACGTTAAGTCATATCGGACGACAATGAAATGATGTTCAAATGAGTACAGACTACATAGAGCTTAGAGTTACCAGACATTCATCTTTCACGATAAGAGAAAACCTCCAACGTTAAGTCATATCGGACGATGAATGAAATGATGTTCAAATAAGTACAGGGTACATAGAGCTTAGAGTTACCAGACATTCATCTTTCAGGATAAGAGAAAACCTCCAACGTTAAGTCATATCGGACGATGAATGAAATGATGTTCGAATAAGTACAGGGTACATAGAGCTTAGAGTTACCAGACATTCATCGTTCAGGATAAGAGAAAACCTCCAACGTTAAGTCATATCGGACGATGAATGAAATGATGTTCAAATAAGTACAGGGTACATAGAGCTTAGAGTTACCAGACATTCATCTTTCACGATAAGAGAAAACCTCCGACGTTAAGTCATATCGGACGATGAATGAAATGATGTTCAAATAAGTACAAGGTACATAGAGCTTAGAGTTACCAGACATTCATCTTTCACGATAAGAGAAAACCTCCAACGTTAGGTCATATTGGACGATGATGAAATGATGTTCAAATAAGTACAGGGTACAT
This sequence comes from Mantis religiosa, assembly GCA_030765055.1. NCBI lineage: Eukaryota > Metazoa > Arthropoda > Insecta > Mantodea > Mantidae > Mantis > Mantis religiosa. The sequence continues at coordinate 143,248,300 of CM060958.1, read as the reverse complement.
AGAGCTTAGACTTACCAGACATTCATCTTTCAGGATAAGAGAAAACCTCCGATGTTAAGTCATATCGGACGATGAACGAAATGATATTCAAATAAGTACAGGGTACATAGAGCTTAGAGTTACCAGACATTCATCTTTCACGATAAGAGAAAACCTTCAACGTTAAGTCATATTGGACGATGAATAAAATGATGTTCAAATAAGCACAAGGTACATAGAGCTTAGTTACCGGACATTCATCTTTCAGGATAAGAGAAACCTCCAACGTTAAATCATATCGGACGATGAATGAAATGGTGTTCAAATAAGTACAGGGTACATAGAGCTTAGACTTACCAGACATTCATCTTTCATAATAAGGGAAAACCTCCAACGTTAAGTCATATTGGACGATGAATGAAATGATGTTCAAATAAGTACAGGGTACATAGAGCTTTGAGTTACCAGACATTCATCTTTCAGGATAAGAGAAAACCTCCAACGTTAAGTCATATCGGACGATGAATGAAATGATGTTCAAATAAGTACAGGGTACATAGAGCTTAGAGTTACCAGACATTCATCTTTCAGGATAAGAGAAAACCTCCAACGTTAAGTCATATGGGACGATGAATGAAATGATGTTCAAATAAGTACAGGGTACATAGAGCTTAGAGTTACCAGACATTCATCTTTCAGGATAAGAGAAAACCTCCAACGTTAAGTCATATCGGACGATGAATGAAATGATGTTCAAATAAGTACAGGGTACATAGAGCTTAGAGATACCAGACATTCATCTTTCAGGATAAGAGAAAACCTCCAACGTTAAGTCATATCGGACGATGAATGAAATGATGTTCAAATAAGTACAGGGTACATAGAGCTTAGAGTTACCTGACATTCATCTTTCACGATAAGAGAAAACCTCCGACGTTAAGTCATATCGGACGATGAATGAAATGATGTTCAAATAAGTACAAGGTACATAGAGCTTAGAGTTACCAGCCATTCATCTTTCACGATAAGAGAAAACCTCCAACGTTAAGTCATATTGGACGATGAATAAAATGATGTTCAAATCAGTACAAGGTACATAGAGCTTAGTTACCAGACATTCATCTTTCAGGATAAGAGAAAACCTCCAACGTTAAGTCATATTGGACGATGAATGAAATGATGTTCAAATAAGTACAGGGTACATAGAGCTTAGAGTTATCAGACATTCATCTTTCAGGATAAGAGAAAACCTCCAACGTTAAGTCATATCGGACGATGAATGAAATGATGTTCAAATAAGTACAGGGTACATAGAGCTTAGAGTTACCAGACATTCATCTTTCAGGATAAGAGAAAACCGCCGACGTTAAGTCATATCGGACGATGAACGAAATGATGTTCAAATAAGTACAAGGTACATTGAGCTTAGAGTTACCAGACATTCATCTTTCACGATAAGAGAAAACCTCCAACGTTAAGTCATATTGGACGATGAATAAAATGATGTTCAAATAAGTACAAGGTACATAGAGCTTAGTTACCAGACATTCATCTTTCAGGATAAGAGAAAACCTCCAACGTTAAATCATATCGGACGATGAATGAAATGGTGTTCAAATAAGTACAGGGTACATAGAGCTTAGACTTACCAGACATTCATCTTTCAGGATAAGGGAAAACCTCCAACGTTAAGTCATATTGGACGATGAATGAAATGATGTTCAAATAACTACAGGGTACATAGAGCTTAGAGTTACCAGACATTCATCTTTCAGGATAAGAGAAAACCTCCAACGTTAAGTCATATCGGACGACAATGAAATGATGTTCAAATGAGTACAGGGTACATAGAGCTTAGAGTTACCAGACATTCATCTTTCACGATAAGAGAAAACCTCCAACGTTAAGTCATATCGGACGATGAATGAAATGATGTTCAAATAAGTACAGGGTACATAGAGCTTAGAGTTACCAGACATTCATCTTTCAGGATAAGAGAAAACCTCCAACGTTAAGTCATATCGGACGATGAATGAAATGATGTTCAAATAAGTACAGGGTACATAGAGCTTAGACTTACCAGACATTCATCTTTCAGGATAAGAGAAAACCTCCGATGTTAAGTCATATCGGACGATGAACGAAATGATGTTCAAATAAGTACAAGGTACATAGAGCTTAGAGTTACCAGACATTCATCTTTCACGATAAGAGAAAACCTCCAACGTTAAGTCATATTGGACGATGAATAAAATGATGTTCAAATAAGTACAAGGTACATAGAGCTTAGTTACCAGACATTCATCTTTCAGGATAAGAGAAAACCTCCAACGTTAAGTCATATTGGACGATGAATGAAATGATGTTCAAATAAGTACAGGGTACATAGAGCTTAGAGTTATCAGACATTCATCTTTCAGGATAAGAGAAAACCTCCAACGTTAAGTCATATCGGACGATGAATGAAATGATGTTCAAATAAGTACAGGGTACATAGAGCTTAGAGTTACCAGACATTCATCTTTCAGGATAAGAGAAAACCGCCGACGTTAAGTCATATCGGACGATGAACGAAATGATGTTCAAATAAGTACAAGGTACATAGAGCTTAGAGTTACCAGACATTCATCTTTCACGATAAGAGAAAACCTCCAACGTTAAGTCATATTGGACGATGAATAAAATGATGTTCAAATAAGTACAAGGTACATAGAGCTTAGTTACCAGACATTCATCTTTCAGGATAAGAGAAAACCTCCAACGTTAAATCATATCGGACGATGAATGAAATGGTGTTCAAATAAGTACAGGGTACATAGAGCTTAGACTTACCAGACATTCATCTTTCAGGATAAGGGAAAACCTCCAACGTTAAGTCATATTGGACGATGAATGAAATGATGTTCAAATAAGTACAGGGTACATAGAGCTTAGAGTTACCAGACATTCATCTTTCAGGATAAGAGAAAACCTCCAACGTTAAGTCATATCGGACGATGAATGAAATGATGTTCAAATAAGTACAGGGTACATAGAGCTTAGAGTTACCAGACATTCATCTTTCAGGATAAGAGAAAACCTCCAACGTTAAGTCATATCGGACGATGAATGAAATGATGTTCAAATAAGTACAGGGTACATAGAGCTTAGAGTTACCAGACATTCATCTTTCAGGATAAGAGAAAACCTCCAACGTTAAGTCATATCGGACGATGAATGAAATGATGTTCAAATAAGTACAGGGTACATTGAGCTTAGAGTTACCAGACATTCATCTTTCAGGATAAGAGAAAACCTCCAACGTTAAGTCATATCGGACGATGAATGAAATGATGTTCAAATAAGTACAGGGTACATAGAGCTTAGAGTTACCAGACATTCATCTTTCACGATAAGAGAAAACCTCCGACGTTAAGTCATATCGGACGATGAGTGAAATGATGTTCAAATAAGTACAAGGTACATAGAGCTTAGAGTTACCAGACATTCATCTTTCACGATAAGAGAAAACCTCCAACGTTAAGTCATATTGGACGATGATGAAATGATGTTCAAATAAGTACAGGGTACATAGAGCTTAGACTTACCAGACATTCATCTTTCAGGATAAGAGAAAACCTCCGATGTTAAGTCATATCGGACGATGAACGAAATGATGTTCAAATAAGTACAAGGTACATAGAGCTTAGAGTTACCAGACATTCATCTTTCACGATAAGAGAAAACCTCCAACGTTAAGTCATATTGGACGATGAATAAAATGATGTTCAAATAAGCACAAGGTACATAGAGCTTAGTTACCAGACATTCATCTTTCAGGATAAGAGAAAACCTCCAACGTTAAATCATATCGGACGATGAATGAAATGGTGTTCAAATAAGTACAGGGTACATAGAGCTTAGACTTACCAGACATTCATCTTTCATAATAAGGGAAAACCTCCAACGATAAGTCATATTGGACGATGAATGAAATGATGTTCAAATAAGTACAGGGTACATAGAGCTTAGAGTTACCAGACATTCATCTTTCAGGATAAGAGAAAACCTCCAACGTTAAGTCATATCGGACGATGAATGAAATGATGTTCAAATAAGTACAGGGTACATAGAGCTTAGAGTTACCAGACATTCATCTTTCAGGATAAGAGAAAACTTCCAACGTTAAGTCATATCTGACGATGAATGAAATGATGTTCAAATAAGTACAGGGTACATAGAGCTTAGAGTTACCAGACATTCATCTTTCAGGATAAGAGAAAACCTCCAACGTTAAGTCATATCGGACGATGAATGAAATGATGTTCAAATAAGTACAGGGTACATAGAGCTTAGAGTTACCAGACATTCATCTTTCACGATAAGAGAAAACCTCCGACGTTAAGTCATATCGGACGATGAATGAAATGATGTTCAAATAAGTACAAGGTACATAGAGCTTAGAGTTACCAGACATTCATCTTTCACGATAAGAGAAAACCTCCAACGTTAAGTCATATTGGACGATGAATAAAATGATGTTCAAATCAGTACAAGGTACATAGAGCTTAGTTACCAGACATTCATCTTTCAGGATAAGAGAAAACCTCCAACGTTAAGTCATATCGGACGATGAATGAAATGATGTTCAAATAAGTACAGGGTACATAGAGCTTAGAGTTACCAGACATTCATCTTTCAGGATAAGAGAAAACCGCCAAAGTTAAGTCATATCGGACGATGAACGAAATGATGTTCAAATAAGTACAAGGTACATAGAGCTTAGAGTTACCAGACATTCATCTTTCACGATATGAGAAAACCTCCAACGCTAAGTCATATTGGACGATGAATAAAATGATGTTCAAATAAGTACAAGGTACATAGAGCTTAGTTACCAGACATTCATCTTTCAGGATAAGAGAAAACCTCCAACGTTAAATCATATCGGACGATGAATGAAATGGTGTTCAAATAAGTACAGGGTACATAGAGCTTAGACTTACCAGACATTCATCTTTCAGGATAAGGGAAAACCTCCAACGTTAAGTCATATTGGACGATGAATGAAATGATGTTCAAATAAGTACAGGGTACATAGAGCTTAGAGTTACCAGACATTCATCTTTCAGGATAAGAGAAAACCTCCAACGTTAAGTCATATCGGACGACAATGAAATGATGTTCAAATGAGTACAGGGTACATAGAGCTTAGAGTTACCAGACATTCATCTTTCACGATAAGAGAAAACCTCCAACGTTAAGTCATATCGGACGATGAATGAAATGATGTTCAAATAAGTACAGGGTACATAGAGCTTAGAGTTACCAGACATTCATCTTTCAGGATAAGAGAAAACCTCCAACGTTAAGTCATATCGGACGATGAATGAAATGATGTTCAAATAAGTACAGGGTACATAGAGCTTAGAGTTACCAGACATTCATCTTTCAGGATAAGAGAAAACCTCGAACGTTAAGTCATATCGGACGATGAATGAAATGATGTTCAAATAAGTAGAGGGTACATAGAGCTTAGAGTTACCAGACATTCATCTTTCACGATAAGAGAAAACCTCCGACGTTAAGTCGTATCGGACGATGAATGAAATGATGTTCAAATAAGTACAAGGTACATAGAGCTTAGAGTTACCAGACATTCATCTTTCACGATAAGAGAAAACCTCCAACGTTAAGTCATATTGGACGATGATGAAATGATGTTCAAATAGGTACAGGGTACATAGAGCTTAGACTTACCAGACATTCATCTTTCAGGATAAGAGAAAACCTCCGATCTTAAGTCATATCGGACGATGAACGAAATGATGTTCAAATAAGTACAAGGTACATAGAGCTTAGAGTTACCAGACATTCATCTTTCACGATAAGAGAAAACCTCCAACGTTAAGTCATATTGGACGATGAATAAAATGATGTTCAAATCAGTACAAGGTACATAGAGCTTAGTTACCAGACATTCATCTTTCAGGATAAGAGAAAACCTCCAACGTTAAGTCATATTGGACGATGAATGAAATGATGTTCAAATAAGTACAGGGTACATAGAGCTTAGAGTTATCAGACATTCATCTTTCAGGATAAGAGAAAACCTCCAACGTTAAGTCATATCGGACGATGAATGAAATGATGTTCAAATTAGTACAGGGTACATAGAGCTTAGAGTTACCAGACATTCATCTTTCAGGATAAGGGAAAACCTCCAACGTTAAGTCATATTGGACGATGAATGAAATGATGTTCAAATAAGTACAGGGTACATAGAGCTTAGACTTACCAATCATTCATCTTTCAGGATAAGAGAAAACCTCCAACGTTAAGTCATATTGGACGATGAATGAAATGGTGTTCAAATAAGTACAGGGTACATAGAGCTTAGAGTTACCAGACATTCATCTTTCAGGATAAGGGAAAACCTCCAACGTTAAGTCATATTGGACGATGAATGAAATGATGTTCAAATAAGTACAGGGTACATAGAGCTTAGAGTTACCAGACATTCATCTTTCAGGATAAGGGAAAACCTCCAACGTTAAGTCATATTGGACGATGAATGAAATGATGTTCAAATAAGTACAAGGGTACATAGAGCTTAGACTTACCAGACATTCATCTTTCAGGATAAGGGAAAACCTCCAACGTTAAGTCATATTGGACGATGAATGAAATGATGTTCAAATAAGTACAGGGTACATAGAGCTTAGAGTTACCAGACATTCATCTTTCAGGATAAGAGAAAACCTCCAACGTTAAGTCATATTGGACGATGATGAAATGATGTTCAAATAAGTACAGGGTACATAGAGGTTAGACTTACCAGACATTCATCTTTCAGGATAAGGGAAAACCTCCAACGTTAAGTCATATTGGACGATGAATGAAATGATGTTCAAATAAGTACAGGGTACATAGAGCTTAGACTTACCAATCATTCATCTTTCAGGATAAGAGACAACCTCCAACGTTAAGTCATATTGGACGATGAAGGAAATGATGTTCAAATAAGTACAGGGTACATAGAGCTTAGAGTTACCAGACATTCATCTTTCAGGATAAGGGAAAACCTCCAACGTTAAGTCATATTGGACGATGAATGAAATGATGTTCAAATAAGTACAGGGTACATAGAGGTTAGAATTACCAGACATTCATCTTTCAGGATAAGGGAAAACCTCCAACGTTAAGTCATATTGGACGATGAATGAAATGATGTTCAAATAAGTACAAGGGTACATAGAGCTTAGACTTACCAGACATTCATCTTTCAGGATAAGGGAAAACCTCCAACGTTAAGTCATATTGGACGATGAATGAAATGATGTTCAAATAAGTACAGGGTACATAGAGCTTAGAGTTACCAGACATTCATCTTTCAGGATAAGAGAAAACCTCCAACGTTAAGTCATATTGGACGATGATGAAATGATGTTCAAATAAGTACAGGGTACATAGAGGTTAGACTTACCAGACATTCATCTTTGAGGATAAGAGAAAACCTCCGATGTTAAGTCATATCGGACGATGAACGAAATGATGTTCAAATAAGTACAAGGTACATAGAGCTTAGAGTTACCAGACATTCATCTTTCACGATAAGAGAAAACCTCCAACGTTAAGTCATATTGGACGATGAATAAAATGATGTTCAAATAAGCACAAGGTACATAGAGCTTAGTTACCAGACATTCATCTTTCAGGATAAGAGAAAACCTCCAACTTTAAATCATATCGGACGATGAATGAAATGGTGTTCAAATAAGTACAGGGTACATAGAGCTTAGACTTACCAGACATTCATCTTTCATAATAAGGGAAAACCTCCAACGTTAAGTCATATTGGACGATGAATGAAATGATGTTCAAATAAGTACAGGGTACATAGAGCTTAGAGTTACCAGACATTCATCTTTCAGGATAAGAGAAAACCTCCAACGTTAAGTCATATCGGACGATGAATGAAATGATGTTCAAATAAGTACAGGGTACATAGAGCTTAGAGTTACCAGACATTCATCTTTCAGGATAAGAGAAAACCTCCAACGTTAAGTCATATCGGACGATGAATGAAATGATGTTCAAATAAGTACAGGGTACATAGAGCTTAGACTTACCAGACATTCATCTTTCAGGATAAGAGAAAACCTCCAACGTTAAGTCATATCGGACGATGAATGAAATGATGTTCAAATAAGTACAGGGTACATTGAGCTTAGAGTTACCAGACATTCATCTTTCAGGATAAGAGAAAACCTCCAACGTTAAGTCATATCGGACGATGAATGAAATGATGTTCAAATAAGTACAGGGTACATAGAGCTTAGAGTTACACGACATTCATCTTTCACGATAAGAGAAAACCTCCGACGTTAAGTCATATCGGACGATGAGTGAAATGATGTTCAAATAAGTACAAGGTACATAGAGCTTAGAGTTACCAGACATTCATCTTTCACGATAAGAGAAAACCTCCAACGTTAAGTCATATTGGACGATGATGAAATGATGTTCAAATAAGTACAGGGTACATAGAGCTTAGACTTACCAGACATTCATCTTTCAGGATAAGAGAAAACCTCCGATGTTAAGTCATATCGGACGATGAACGAAATGATGTTCAAATAAGTACAAGGTACATAGAGCTTAGAGTTACCAGACATTCATCTTTCACGATAAGAGAAAACCTCCAACGTTAAGTCATATTGGACGATGAATAAAATGATGTTCAAATAAGCACAAGGTACATAGAGCTTAGTTACCAGACATTCATCTTTCAGGATAAGAGAAAACCTCCAACGTTAAATCATATCGGACGATGAATGAAATGGTGTTCAAATAAGTACAGGGTACATAGAGCTTAGACTTACCAGACATTCATCTTTCATAATAAGGGAAAACCTCCAACGATAAGTCATATTGGACGATGAATGAAATGATGTTTTAATAAGTACAGGGTACATAGAGCTTAGAGTTACCAGACATTCATCTTTCAGGATAAGAGAAAACCTCCAACGTTAAGTCATATCGGACGATGAATGAAATGATGTTCAAATAAGTACAGGGTACATAGAGCTTAGAGTTACCAGACATTCATCTTTCAGGATAAGAGAAAACTTCCAACGTTAAGTCATATCTGACGATGAATGAAATGATGTTCAAATAAGTACAGGGTACATAGAGCTTAGAGTTACCAGACATTCATCTTTCAGGATAAGAGAAAACCTCCAACGTTAAGTCATATCGGACGATGAATGAAATGATGTTCAAATAAGTACAGGGTACATAGAGCTTAGAGTTACCAGACATTCATCTTTCACGATAAGAGAAAACCTCCGACGTTAAGTCATATCGGACGATGAATGAAATGATGTTCAAATAAGTACAAGGTACATAGAGCTTAGAGTTACCAGACATTCATCTTTCACGATAAGAGAAAACCTCCAACGTTAAGTCATATTGGACGATGAATAAAATGATGTTCAAATCAGTACAAGGTACATAGAGCTTAGTTACCAGACATTCATCTTTCAGGATAAGAGAAAACCTCCAACGTTAAGTCATATCGGACGATGAATGAAATGATGTTCAAATAAGTACAGGGTACATAGAGCTTAGAGTTACCAGACATTCATCTTTCAGGATAAGAGAAAACCGCCAAAGTTAAGTCATATCGGACGATGAACGAAATGATGTTCAAATAAGTACAAGGTACATAGAGCTTAGAGTTACCAGACATTCATCTTTCACGATAAGAGAAAACCTCCAACGCTAAGTCATATTGGACGATGAATAAAATGATGTTCAAATAAGTACAAGGTACATAGAGCTTAGTTACCAGACATTCATCTTTCAGGATAAGAGAAAACCTCCAACGTTAAATCATATCGGACGATGAATGAAATGGTGTTCAAATAAGTACAGGGTACATAGAGCTTAGACTTACCAGACATTCATCTTTCAGGATAAGGGAAAACCTCCAACGTTAAGTCATATTGGACGATGAATGAAATGATGTTCAAATAAGTACAGGGTACATAGAGCTTAGAGTTACCAGACATTCATCTTTCAGGATAAGAGAAAACCTCCAACGTTAAGTCATATCGGACGACAATGAAATGATGTTCAAATGAGTACAGGGTACATAGAGCTTAGAGTTACCAGACATTCATCTTTCACGATAAGAGAAAACCTCCAACGTTAAGTCATATCGGACGATGAATAAAATGATGTTCAAATAAGTACAGGGTACATAGAGCTTAGAGTTACCAGACATTCATCTTTCAGGATAAGAGAAAACCTCGAACGTTAAGTCATATCGGACGATGAATGAAATGATGTTCAAATAAGTACAGGGTACATAGAGCTTAGAGTTACCAGACATTCATCTTTCAGGATAAGAGAAAACCTCGAACGTTAAGTCATATCGGACGATGAATGAAATGATGTTCAAATAAGTACAGGGTACATAGAGCTTAGAGTTACCAGACATTCATCTTTCACGATAAGAGAAAACCTCCGACGTTAAGTCATATCGGACGATGAATGAAATGATGTTCAAATAAGTACAAGGTACATAGAGCTTAGAGTTACCAGACATTCATCTTTCACGATAAGAGAAAACCTCCAACGTTAAGTCATATTGGACGATGATGAAATGATGTTCAAATAAGTACAGGGTACATAGAGCTTAGACTTACCAGACATTCATCTTTCAGGATAAGAGAAAACCTCCGATGTTAAGTCATATCGGACGATGAACGAAATGATGTTCAAATAAGTACAAGGTACATAGAGCTTAGAGTTACCAGACATTCATCTTTCACGATAAGAGAAAACCTCCAACGTTAAGTCATATTGGACGATGAATAAAATGATGTTCAAATAAGTACAAGGTACATAGAGCTTAGTTACCAGACATTCATCTTTCAGGATAAGAGAAAACCTCCAACGTTAAGTCATATTGGACGATGAATGAAATGATGTTCAAATAAGTACAGGGTACATAGAGCTTAGAGTTATCAGACATTCATCTTTCAGGATAAGAGAAAACCTCCAACGTTAAGTCATATCGGACGATGAATGAAATGATGTTCAAATTAGTACAGGGTACATAGAGCTTAGAGTTACCAGACATTCATCTTTCAGGATAAGGGAAAACCTCCAACGTTAAGTCATATTGGACGATGAATGAAATGATGTTCAAATAAGTACAGGGTACATAGAGCTTAGACTTACCAATCATTCATCTTTCAGGATAAGAGAAAACCTCCAACGTTAAGTCATATTGGACGATGAATGAAATGATGTTCAAATAAGTACAGGGTACATAGAGCTTAGAGTTACCAGACATTCATCTTTCAGGATAAGGGAAAACCTCCAACGTTAAGTCATATTGGACGATGAATGAAATGATGTTCAAATAAGTACAGGGTACATAGAGCTTAGAGTTACCAGACATTCATCTTTCAGGATAAGGGAAAACCTCCAACGTTAAGTCATATTGGACGATGAATGAAATGATGTTCAAATAAGTACAAGGGTACATAGAGCTTAGACTTACCAGACATTCATCTTTCAGGATAAGGTAAAACCTCCAACGTTAAGTCATATTGGACGATGAATGAAATGATGTTCAAATAAGTACAGGGTACATAGAGCTTAGAGTTACCAGACATTCATCTTTCAGGATAAGAGAAAACCTCCAACGTTAAGTCATATTGGACGATGATGAAATGATGTTCAAATAAGTACAGGGTACATAGAGGTTAGACTTACCAGACATTCATCTTTCAGGATAAGAGAAAACCTCCGATGTTAAGTCATATCGGACGATGAACGAAATGATGTTCAAATAAGTACAAGGTACATAGAGCTTAGAGTTACCAGACATTCATCTTTCACGATAAGAGAAAACCTCCAACGTTAAGTCATATTGGACGATGAATAAAATGATGTTCAAATAAGCACAAGGTACATAGAGCTTAGTTACCAGACATTCATCTTTCAGGATAAGAGAAAACCTCCAACGTTAAATCATATCGGACGATGAATGAAATGGTGTTCCAATAAGTACAAGGTACATAGAGCTTAGACTTACCAGACATTCATCTTTCATAATAAGGGAAAACCTCCAACGTTAAGTCATATTGGACGATGAATAAAATGATGTTCAAATAAGCACAAGGTACATAGAGCTTAGTTACCAGACATTCATCTTTCAGGATAAGCGAAAACCTCCAACGTTAAATCATATCGGACGATGAATGAGATGGTGTTCAAATAAGTACAGGGTACATAGAGCTTAGACTTACCAGACATTCATCTTTCATAATAAGGCAAAACCTCCAACGTTAGGTCATATTGGACGATGAATGAAATGATGTTCAAATAAGTACAGGGTACATAGAGCTTAGAGTTACCAGACATTCATCTTTCAGGATAAGAGAAAACCTCCAACGTTAAGTCATATCGGACGATGAATGAAATGATGTTCAAATAAGTACAGGGTACATAGAGCTTAGAGTTACCAGACATTCATCTTTCAGGATAAGAGAAAACCTCCAACGTTAAGTCATATCTGACGATGAATGAAATGATGTTCAAATAAGTACAGGGTACATAGAGCTTAGAGTTACCAGACATTCATCTTTCAGGATAAGAGAAAACCTCCAACGTTAAGTCATATCGGACGATGAATGAAATGATGTTCAAATAAGTACAGGGTACATAGAGCTTAGAGTTACCAGACATTCATCTTTCACGATAAGAGAAAACCTCCGACGTTAAGTCATATCGGACGATGAATGAAATGATGTTCAAATAAGTACAAGGTACATAGAGCTTAGAGTTACCAGACATTCATCTTTCACGATAAGAGAAAACCTCCAACGTTAAGTCATATTGGACGATGAATAAAATGATGTTCAAATAAGTACAAGGTACATAGAGCTTAGAGTTACAAGACATTCATCTTTCAGGATAAGAGAAAACCTCCAACGTTAAGTCATATTGGACGATGAATGAAATGATGTTCAAATAAGTACAGGGTACATAGAGCTTAGAGTTATCAGACATTCATCTTTCAGGATAAGAGAAAACCTCCAACGTTAAGTCATATCGGACGATGAATGAAATGATGTTCAAATAAGTACAGGGTACATAGAGCTTAGAGTTACCAGACATTCATCTTTCAGGATAAGAGAAAACCGCCGACGTTAAGTCATATCGGACGATGAACGAAATTATGTTCAAATAAGTACAAGGTACATTGAGCTTAGAGTTACCAGACATTCATCTTTCAGGATAAGAGAAAACCTCCAACGTTAAGTCATATCGGACGACAATGAAATGATGTTCAAATGAGTACAGGGTACATTGAGCTTAGAGTTACCAGACATTCATCTTTCACGATAAGAGAAAACCTCCAACGTTAAGTCATATCGGAAGATGAATGAAATGATGTTCAAATAAGTACAGGGTACATAGAGCTTAGAGTTACCAGACATTCATCTTTCAGGATAAGAGAAAACCTCCAACGTTAAGTCATATCGGACGATGAATGAAATGATGTTCAAATAAGTACAGGGTACATAGAGCTTAGAGTTACCAGACATTCATCTTTCAGGATAAGAGAAAACCTCCAACGTTAAGTCATATCGGACGATGAATGAAATGATGTTCAAATAAGTACAGGGTACATAGAGCTTAGAGTTACCAGACATTCATCTTTCACGATAAGAGAAAACCTCCGACGTTAAGTCATATCGGCCGATGAATGAAATGATGTTCAAATAAGTACAAGGTACATAGAGCTTAGAGTTACCAGACATTCATCTTTCACGATAAGAGAAAACCTCCAACGTTAAGTCATATTGGACGATGATGAAATGATGTTCAAATAAGTACAGGGTACATAGAGCTTAGAGTTACCAGACATTCATCTTTCAGGATAAGAGAAAACCTCCGATGTTAAGTCATATCGGACGATGAACGAAATGATGTTCAAATAAGTACAAGGTACATAGAGCTTAGAGTTACCAGACATTCATCTTTCACGATAAGAGAAAACCTCCAACGTTAAGTCATATTGGACGATGAATAAAATGATGTTCAAATAAGTACAAGGTACATAGAGCTTAGTTACCAGACATTCATCTTTCAGGATAAGAGAAAACCTCCAACGTTAAGTCATATTGGACGATGAATGAAATGATGTTCAAATAAGTACAGGGTACATAGAGCTTAGAGTTATCAGACATTAATCTTTCAGGATAAGAGAAAACCTCCAACGTTAAGTCATATCGGACGATGAATGAAATGATGTTCAAATAAGTACAGGGTACATAGAGCTTAGAGTTACCAGACATTCATCTTTCAGGATAAGAGAAAACCGCCGACGTTAAGTCATATCGGACGATGAACGAAATGATGTTCAAATAAGTACAAGGTACATAGAGCTTAGAGTTACCAGACATTCATCTTTCACGATAAGAGAAAACCTCCAACGTTAAGTCATATTGGACGATGAATAAAATGATGTTCAAAGAAGTACAAGGTACATAGAGCTTAGTTACCAGACATTCATCTTTCAGGATAAGAGAAAACCTCCAACGTTAAATCATATCGGACGATGAATGAAATGGTGTTCAAATAAGTACAGGGTACATAGAGCTTAGACTTACCAGACATTCATCTTTCAGGATAAGGGAAAACCTCCAACGTTAAGTCATATTGGACGATGAATGAAATGATGTTCAAATAAGTACAGGGTACATAGAGCTTAGAGTTACCAGACATTCATCTTTCAGGATAAGAGAAAACCTCCAACGTTAAGTCATATCGGACGATGAATGAAATGATGTTCAAATAAGTACAGGGTACATAGAGCTTAGAGTTACCAGACATTCATCTTTCAGGATAAGGGAAAACCTCCAAACGTTAAGTCATATTGGACGATGAATGAAATGATGTTCAAATAAGTACAGGGTACATAGAGCTTAGAGTTACCAGACATTCATCTTTCAGGATAAGGGAAAACCTCCAACGTTAAGTCATATTGGACGATGAATGAAATGATGTTCAAATAAGTACAAGGGTACATAGAGCTTAGACTTACCAGACATTCATCTTTCAGGATAAGGGAAAACCTCCAACGTTAAGTCATATTGGACGATGAATGAAATGATGTTCAAATAAGTACAGGGTACATAGAGCTTAGAGTTACCAGACATTCATCTTTCAGGATAAGAGAAAACCTCCAACGTTAAGTCATATTGGACGATGATGAAATGATGTTCAAATAAGTACAGGGTACATAGAGGTTAGACTTACCAGACATTCATCTTTCAGGATAAGAGAAAACCTCCGATGTTAAGTCATATCGGACGATGAACCAAATGATGTTCAAATAAGTACAAGGTACATAGAGCTTAGAGTTAACAGACATTCATCTTTCACGATAAGAGAAAACCTCCAACGTTAAGTCATATTGGACGATGAATAAAATGATGTTCAAATAAGCACAAGGTACATAGAGCTTAGTTACATGACATTCATCTTTCAGGATAAGAGACAACCTCCAACGTTAAATCATATCGGACGATGAATGAAATGGTGTTCAAATAAGTACAGGGTACATAGAGCTTAGACTTACCAGACATTCATCTTTCATAATAAGGGAAAACCTCCAACGTTAAGTCATATTGGACGATGAATGAAATGATGTTCAAATAAGTACAGGGTACATAGAGCTTAGAGTTACCAGACATTCATCTTTCAGGATAAGAGAAAACCTCCAACGTTAAGTCATATCGGACGATGAATGAAATGATGTTCAAATAAGTACAGGGTACATAGAGCTTAGAGTTACCAGACATTCATCTTTCAGGATAAGAGAAAACCTCCAACGTTAAGTCATATCGGACGATGAATGAAATGATGTTCAAATAAGTACAGGGTACATAGAGCTTAGAGTTACCAGACATTCATCTTTCAGGATAAGAGAAAACCTCCAACGTTAAGTCATATCGGACGATGAATGAAATGATGTTCAAATAAGTACAGGGTACATAGAGCTTAGAGTTACCAGACATTCATCTTTCAGGATAAGAGAAAACCTCCAACGTTAAGTCATATCGGACGATGAATGAAATGATGTTCAAATAAGTACAGGGTACATAGAGCTTAGAGTTACCAGACATTCATCTTTCAGGATAAGAGAAAACCTCCAACGTTATTTCATATCGGACGATGAATGAAATGATGTTCAAATAAGTACAGGGTACATAGAGCTTAGAGTTACCAGACATTCATCTTTCACGATAAGAGAAAACCTCCGACGTTAAGTCATATCGGACGATGAATGAAATGATGTTCAAATAAGTACAGGGTACATAGAGCTTAGAGTTACCAGACATTCATCTTTCACGATAAGAGAAAACCTCCAACGTTAAGTCATATTGGACGATGATGAAATGATGTTCAAATAAGTACAGGGTACATAGAGCTTAGACTTACCAGACATTCATCTTTCAGGATAAGAGAAAACCTCCGATGTTAAGTCATATCGGACGATGAACGAAATGATGTTCAAATAAGTACAAGGTACATAGAGCTTAGAGTTACCAGACATTCATCTTTCAGGATAAGAGAAAACCTCCAACGTTAAGTCATATTGGACGATGAATAAAATGATGTTCCAAAAAGTACAAGGTACATAGAGCTTAGTTACCAGACATTCATCTTTCAGGATAAGAGAAAACCTCCAACGTTAAGTCATATTGGACGATGAATGAAATGATGTTCAAATAAGTACAGGGTACATAGAGCTTAGAGTTATCAGACATTCATCTTTCAGGATAAGAGAAAACCTCCAACGTTAAGTCATATCGGACGATGAATGAAATGATGTTCAAATAAGTACAGGGTACATAGAGCTTAGAGTTACCAGACATTCATCTTCCAGGATAAGAGAAAACCGCCGACGTTAAGTCATATCGGACGATGAACGAAATGATGTTCAAATAAGTACAAGGTACATAGAGCTTAGAGTTACCAGACTTTCATCTTTCACGATAAGAGAAAACCTCCAACGTTAAGTCATATTGGACGATGAATAAAATGATGTTCAAATAAGTACAAGGTACATAGAGCTTAGTTACCAGACATTCATCTTTCAGGATAAGAGAAAACCTCCAACGTTAAATCATATCGGACGATGAATGAAATGGTGTTCAAATAAGTACAGGGTACATAGAGCTTAGACGTACCAGACATTCATCTTTCAGGATAAGGGAAAACCTCCAACGTTAAGTCATATTGGACGATGAATGAAATGATGTTCAAATAAGTACAGGGTACATAGAGCTTAGAGTTACCAGACATTCATCTTTCAGGATAAGAGAAAACCTCCAACGTTAAGTCATATCGGACGATGAATGAAATGATGTTCAAATAAGTACAGGGTACATAGAGCTTAGAGTTACCAGACATTCATCTTTCAGGATAAGGGAAAACCTCCAACGTTAAGTCATATTGGACGATGAATGAAATGATGTTCAAATAAGTACAGGGTACATAGAGCTTAGACTTACCAATCATTCATCTTTCAGGATAAGGGAAAACCTCCAACGTTAAGTCATATTGGACGATGAATGAAATGATGTTCAAATAAGTACAGGGTACATAGAGCTTAGAGTTACCAGACATTCATCTTTCAGGATAAGGGAAAACCTCCAACGTTAAGTCACATTGGACGATGAATGAAATGATGTTCAAATAAGTACAAGGGTACATAGAGCATAGACTTACCAGACATTCATCTTTCAGGATAAGGGAAAACCTCCAACGTTAAGTCATATTGGACGATGAATGAAATGATGTTCAAATAAGTACAGGGTACATAGAGCTTAGAGTTACCAGACATTCATCTTTCAGGATAAGAGAAAACCTCCAACGTTAAGTCATATTGGACGATGATGAAATGATGTTCAAATAAGTACAGGGTACATAGAGCTTAGACTTACCAGACATTCATCTTTCAGGATAAGAGAAAACCTCCGATGTTAAGTCATATCGGACGATGAACGAAATGATGTTCAAATAAGTACAAGGTACATAGAGCTTAGAGTTACCAGACATTCATCTTTCACGATAAGAGAAAACCTCCAACGTTAAGTCATATTGGACGATGAATAAAATGATGTTCAAATAAGCACAAGGTACATAGAGCTTAGTTACCAGACATTCATCTTTCAGGATAAGCGAAAACCTCCAACGTTAAATCATATCGGACGATGAATGAAATGGTGTTCAAATAAGTACAGGGTACATAGAGCTTAGACTTACCAGACATTCATCTTTCATAATAAGGGAAAACCTCCAACGTTAAGTCATATTGGACGATGAATGAAATGATGTTCAAATAAGTACAGGGTACATAGAGCTTAGAGTTACCAGACATTCATCTTTCAGGATAAGAGAAAACCTCCAACGTTAAGTCATATCGGACGATGAATGAAATGATGTTCAAATAAGTACAGGGTACATAGAGCTTAGAGTTACCAGACATTCATCTTTCAGGATAAGAGAAAACCTCCAACGTTAAGTCATATCGGACGATGAATGAAATGATGTTCAAATAAGTACAGGGTACATAGAGCTTAGAGTTACCAGACATTCATCTTTCAGGATAAGAGAAAACCTCCAACGTTAAGTCATATCGGACGATGAATGAAATGATGTTCAAATAAGTACAGGGTACATAGAGCTTAGAGTTACCAGACATTCATCTTTCATGATAAGAGAAAACCTCCGACGTTAAGTCATATCGGACGATGAATGAAATGATGTTCAAATAAGTACAAGGTACATAAAGCTTAGAGTTACCAGACATTCATCTTTCACGATAAGAGAAAACCTCCAACGTTAAGTCATATTGGACGATGAATAAAATGATGTTCAAATAAGTACAAGGTACATAGAGCTTAGTTACCAGACATTCATCTTTCAGGATAAGAGAAAACCTCCAACGTTAAGTCATATTGGACGATGAATGAAATGATGTTCAAATAAGTACAGGGTACATAGAGCTTAGAGTTATCAGACATTCATCTTTCAGGATAAGAGAAAACCTCCAACGTTAAGTCATATCGGACGATGAATGAAATGATGTTCAAATAAGTACAGGGTACATAGAGCTTAGAGTTACCAGACATTCATCTTTCAGGATAAGAGAAAACCGCCGACGTTAAGTCATATCGGACGATGAACGAAATGATGTTCAAATAAGTACAAGGTACATAGAGCTTAGAGTTACCAGACATTCATCTTTCACGATAAGAGAAAACCTCCAACGTTAAGTCATATTGGACGATGAATAAAATGATGTTCAAATAAGTACAAGGTACATAGAGCTTAGTTACCAGACATTCATCTTTCAGGATAAGAGAAAACCTCCAACGTTAAGTCATATTGGACGATGAATGAAATTATGTTCAAATAAGTACAGGGTACATAGAGCTTAGAGTTATCAGACATTCATCTTTCAGGATAAGAGAAAACCTCCAACGTTAAGTCATATCGGACGATGAATGAAATGATGTTCAAATAAGTACAGGGTACATAGAGCTTAGAGTTACCAGACATTCATCTTTCAGGATAAGAGAAAACCGCCGACGTTAAGTCATATCGGACGATGAACGAAATGATGTTCAAATAAGTACAAGGTACATAGAGCTTAGAGTTACCAGACATTCATCTTTCACGATAAGAGAAAACCTCCAACGTTAAGTCATATTGGACGATGAATAAAATGATGTTCAAATAAGTACAAGGTACATAGAGCTTAGTTACCAGACATTCATCTTTCAGGATAAGAGAAAACCTCCAACGTTAAATCATATCGGACGATGAATGAAATGGTGTTCAAATAAGTACAGGGTACATAGAGCTTAGACTTACCAGACATTCATCTTTCAGGATAAGGGAAAACCTCCAACGTTAAGTCATATTGGACGATGAATGAAATGATGTTCAAATAAGTACAGGGTACATAGAGCTTAGAGTTACCAGACATTCATCTTTCAGGATAAGAGAAAACCTCCAACGTTAAGTCATATCGGACGACAATGAAATGATGTTCAGATGAGTACAGGGTACATTGAGCTTAGAGTTACCAGACATTCATCTTTCACGATAAGAGAAAACCTCCAACGTTAAGTCATATCGGACGATGAATGAAATGATGTTCAAATAAGTACAGGGTACATAGAGCTTAGAGTTACCAGACATTCATCTTTCAGGATAAGAGAAAACCTCCAACGTTAAGTCATATCGGACGATGAATGAAATGATGTTCAAATATGTACAGGGTACATAGAGCTTAGAGTTACCAGACATTCATCTTTCAGGATAAGAGAAAACCTCCAACGTTAAGTCATATCGGACGATGAATGAAATGATGTTCAAATAAGTACAGGGTACATAGAGCTTAGAGTTACCAGACATTCATCTTTCACGATAAGAGAAAACCTCCGACGTTAAGTCATATCGGACGATGAGTGAAATGATGTTCAAATAAGTACAAGGTACATAGAGCTTAGAGTTACCAGACATTCATCTTTCACGATAAGAGAAAACCTCCAACGTTAAGTCATATTGGACGATGATGAAATGATGTTCAAATAAGTACAGGGTACATAGAGCTTAGAGTTACCAGACATTCATCTTTCAGGATAAGAGAAAACCTCCGATGTTAAGTCATATCGGACGATGAACGAAATGATGTTCAAATAAGTACAAGGTACATAGAGCTTAGAGTTACCAGACATTCATCTTTCAGGATAAGAGAAAACCTCCAACGTTAAGTCATATTGTACGATGAATAAAATGATGTTCCAAAAAGTACAAGGTACATAGAGCTTAGTTACCAGACATTCATCTTTCAGGATAAGAGAAAACCTCCAACGTTAAGTCATATTGGACGATGAATGAAATGATGTTCAAATAAGTACAGGGTACATAGAGCTTAGAGTTATCAGACATTCATCTTTCAGGATAAGAGAAAACCTCCAACGTTAAGTCATATCGGACGATGAATGAAATGATGTTCAAATAAGTACAGGGTACATAGAGCTTAGAGTTACCAGACATTCATCTTCCAGGATAAGAGAAAACCGCCGACGTTAAGTCATATCGGACGATGAACGAAATGATGTTCAAATAAGTACAAGGTACATAGAGCTTAGAGTTACCAGACTTTCATCTTTCACGATAAGAGAAAACCTCCAACGTTAAGTCATATTGGACGATGAATAAAATGATGTTCAAATAAGTACAAGGTACATAGAGCTTAGTTACCAGACATTCATCTTTCAGGATAAGAGAAAACCTCCAACGTTAAATCATATCGGACGATGAATGAAATGGTGTTCAAATAAGTACAGGGTACATAGAGCTTAGACGTACCAGACATTCATCTTTCAGGATAAGGGAAAACCTCCAACGTTAAGTCATATTGGACGATGAATGAAATGATGTTCAAATAAGTACAGGGTACATAGAGCTTAGAGTTACCAGACATTCATCTTTCAGGATAAGAGAAAACCTCCAACGTTAAGTCATATCGGACGATGAATGAAATGATGTTCAAATAAGTACAGGGTACATAGAGCTTAGAGTTACCAGACATTCATCTTTCAGGATAAGGGAAAACCTCCAACGTTAAGTCATATTGGACGATGAATGAAATGATGTTCAAATAAGTACAGGGTACATAGAGCTTAGACTTACCAATCATTCATCTTTCAGGATAAGGGAAAACCTCCAACGTTAAGTCATATAGGACGATGAATGAAATGATGTTCAAATAAGTACAGGGTACATAGAGCTTAGAGTTACCAGACATTCATCTTTCAGGATAAGAGAAAACCTCCAACGTTAAGTCATATCGGACGATGAATGAAATGATGTTCAAATAAGTACAGGGTACATAGAGCTTAGAGTTACCAGACATTCATCTTTCAGGATAAGAGAAAACCTCCAACGTTAAGTCATATCGGACGAGGAATGAAATGATGTTCAAATAAGTACAGGGTACATAGAGCTTAGAGTTACCAGACATTCATCTTTCACGATAAGAGAAAACCTCCGACGTTAAGTCATATCGGAAGATGAATGAAATGATGTTCAAATAAGTACAAGGTACATAGAGCTTAGAGTTACCAGACTTTCATCTTTCACGATAAGAGAAAACCTCCAACGTTAAGTCATATTGGACGATGAATAAAATGATGTTCAAATAAGTACAAGGTACATAGAGCTTAGTTACCAGACATTCATCTTTCAGGATAAGAGAAAACCTCCAACGTTAAATCATATCGGACGATGAATGAAATGGTGTTCAAATAAGTACAGGGTACATAGAGCTTAGACATACCAGACATTCGTCTTTCAGGATAAGAGAAAACCTCCAACGTTAAGTCATATCGGACGATGAATGAAATGATGTTCAAATAAGTACAGGGTACATAGAGCTTAGAGTTACCAGACATTCATCTTTCAGGATAAGGGAAAACCTCCAACGTTAAGTCATATCGGACGATGAATGAAATGATGTTCAAATAAGTACAGGGTACATAGAGCATAGACTTACCAGACATTCATCTTTCAGGATAAGGGAAAACCTCCAACGTTAAGTCATATTGGACGATGAATGAAATGATGTTCAAATAAGTACAGGGTACATAGAGCTTAGAGTTACCAGACATTCATCTTTCAGGATAAGAGAAAACCTCCAACGTTAAGTCATATTGGACGATGATGAAATGATGTTCAAATAAGTACAGGGTACATAGAGCTTAGACTTACCAGACATTCATCTTTCAGGATAAGAGAAAACCTCCGATGTTAAGTCATATCGGACGATGAACGAAATGATGTTCAAATAAGTACAAGGTACATAGAGCTTAGAGTTACCAGACATTCATCTTTCACGATAAGAGAAAACCTCCAACGTTAAGTCATATTGGACGATGAATAAAATGATGTTCAAATAAGCACAAGGTACATAGAGCTTAGTTACCAGACATTCATCTTTCAGGATAAGCGAAAACCTCCAACGTTAAATCATATCGGACGATGAATGAAATGGTGTTCAAATAAGTACAGGGTACATAGAGCTTAGACTTACCAGACATTCATCTTTCATAATAAGGGAAAACCTCCAACGTTAAGTCATATTGGACGATGAATGAAATGATGTTCAAATAAGTACAGGGTACATAGAGCTTAGAGTTACCAGACATTCATCTTTCAGGATAAGAGAAAACCTCCAACGTTAAGTCATATCGGACGATGAATGAAATGATGTTCAAATAAGTACAGGGTACATAGAGCTTAGAGTTACCAGACATTCATCTTTCAGGATAAGAGAAAACCTCCAACGTTAAGTCATATCGGACGATGAATGAAATGATGTTCAAATAAGTACAGGGTACATAGAGCTTAGAGTTACCAGACATTCATCTTTCAGGATAAGAGAAAACCTCCAACGTTAAGTCATATCGGACGATGAATGAAATGATGTTCAAATAAGTACAGGGTACATAGAGCTTAGAGTTACCAGACATTCATCTTTCATGATAAGAGAAAACCTCCGACGTTAAGTCATATCGGACGATGAATGAAATGATGTTCAAATAAGTACAAGGTACATAGAGCTTAGAGTTACCAGACATTTCTTTCACGATAAGAGAAAACCTCCAACGTTAAGTCATATTGGACGATGAATGAAATGATGTTCAAATAAGTACAGGGTACATAGAGCTTAGAGTTATCAGACATTCATCTTTCAGGATAAGAGAAAACCTCCAACGTTAAGTCATATCGGACGATGAATGAAATGATGTTCAAATAAGTACAGGGTACATAGAGCTTAGAGTTACCAGACATTCATCTTTCAGGATAAGAGAAAACCGCCGACGTTAAGTCATATCGGACGATGAACGAAATGATGTTCAAATAAGTACAAGGTACATAGAGCTTAGAGTTACCAGACATTCATCTTTCACGATAAGAGAAAACCTCCAACGTTAAGTCATATTGGACGATGAATAAAATGATGTTCAAATAAGTACAAAGTACATAGAGCTTAGTTACCAGACATTCATCTTTCAGGATAAGAGAAAACCTCCAACGTTAAGTCATATTGGACGATGAATGAAATGATGTTCAAATAAGTACAGGGTACATAGAGCTTAGAGTTATCAGACATTCATCTTTCACGATAAGAGAAAACCTCCAACGTTAAGTCATATCGGACGATGAATGAAATGATGTTCAAATAAGTACAGGGTACATAGAGCTTAGAGTTACCAGACATTCATCTTTCAGGATAAGAGAAAACCGCCGACGTTAAGTCATATCGGACGATGAACGAAATGATGTTCAAATAAGTACAAGGTACATAGAGCTTAGAGTTACCAGACATTCATCTTTCACGATAAGAGAAAACCTCCAACGTTAAGTCATATTGGACGATGAATAAAATGATGTTCAAATAAGTACAAGGTACATAGAGCTTAGTTACCAGACATTCATCTTTCAGGATAAGAGAAAACCTCCAACGTTAAATCATATCGGACGATGAATGAAATGGTGTTCAAATAAGTACAGGGTACATAGAGCTTAGACTTACCAGACATTCATCTTTCAGGATAAGGGAAAACCTCCAACGTTAAGTCATATTGGACGATGAATGAAATGATGTTCAAATAAGTACAGGGTACATAGAGCTTAGAGTTACCAGACATTCATCTTTCAGGATAAGAGAAAACCTCCAACGTTAAGTCATATCGGACGACAATGAAATGATGTTCAAATGAGTACAGGGTACATTGAGCTTAGAGTTACCAGACATTCATCTTTCACGATAAGAGAAAACCTCCAACGTTAAGTCATATCGGACGATGAATGAAATGATGTTCAAATAAGTACAGGGTACATAGAGCTTAGAGTTACCAGACATTCATCTTTCAGGATAAGAGAAAACCTCCAACGTTAAGTCATATCGGACGATGAATGAAATGATGTTCAGATATGTACAGGGTACATAGAGCTTAGAGTTACCAGACATTCATCTTTCAGGATAAGAGAAAACCTCCAACGTTAAGTCATATCGGACGATGAATGAAATGATGTTCAAATAAGTACAGGGTACATAGAGCTTAGAGTTACCAGACATTCAACTTCACGATAAGAGAAAACCTCCGACCTTAAGTCATATCGGACGATGAGTGAAATGATGTTCAAATAAGTACAAGGTACATAGAGCTTAGAGTTACCAGACATTCATCTTTCACGATAAGAGAAAACCTCCAACGTTAAGTCATATTGGACGATGATGAAATGATGTTCAAATAAGTACAGGGTACATAGAGCTTAGAGTTACCAGACATTCATCTTTCAGGATAAGAGAAAACCTCCGATGTTAAGTCATATCGGACGATGAACGAAATGATGTTCAAATAAGTACAAGGTACATAGAGCTTAGAGTTACCAGACATTCATCTTTCACGATAAGAGAAAACCTCCAACGTTAAGTCATATTGGACGATGAATAAAATGATGTTCAAATAAGCACAAGGTACATAGAGCTTAGTTACCAGACATTCATCTTTCAGGATAAGAGAAAACCTCCAACGTTAAATCATATCGGACGATGAATGAAATGGTGTTCAAATAAGTACAGGGTACATAGAGCTTAGACTTACCAGACATTCATCTTTCATAATAAGGGAAAACCTCCAACGTTAAGTCATATTGGACGATGAATGAAATGATGTTCAAATAAGTACAGGGTACATAGAGCTTAGAGTTACCAGACATTCATCTTTCAGGATAAGAGAAAACCTCCAACGTTAAGTCATATCGGACGATGAATGAAATGATGTTCAAATAAGTACAGGGTACATAGAGCTTAGAGTTACCAGACATTCATCTTTCAGGATAAGAGAAAACCTCCAACGTTAAGTCATATCGGACGATGAATGAAATGATGTTCAAATAAGTACAGGGTACATAGAGCTTAGAGTTAGCAGACATTCATCTTTCAGGATAAGAGAAAACCTCCAACGTTAAGTCATATAGGACGATGAATGAAATGATGTTCAAATAAGTACAGGGTACATAGAGCTTAGAGTTACCAGACATTCATCTTTCAGGATAAGAGAAAACCTCCAACGTTAAGTCATATCGGACGATGAATGAAATGATGTTCAAATAAGTACAGGGTACATAGAGCTTAGAGTTACCAGACATTCATCTTTCAGGATAAGAGAAAACCTCCAACGTTAAGTCATATCGGACGAGGAATGAAATGATGTTCAAATAAGTACAGGGTACATAGAGCTTAGAGTTACCAGACAGTCATCTTTCACGATAAGAGAAAACCTCCGACGTTAAGTCATATCGGAAGATGAATGAAATGATGTTCAAATAAGTACAAGGTACATAGAGCTTAGAGTTACCAGACATTCATCTTTCACGATAAGAGAAAACCTCCAACGTTAAGTCATATTGGACGATGATGAAATGATGTTCAAATAAGTACAGGGTACATAGAGCTTAGACTTACCAGACATTCATCTTTCAGGATAAGAGAAAACCTCCGATGTTAAGTCATATCGGACGATGAACGAAATGATGTTCAAATAAGTACAAGGTACATAGAGCTTAGAGTTACCAGACATTCATCTTTCACGATAAGAGAAAACCTCCAACGTTAAGTCATATTGGACGATGAATAAAATGATGTTCCAAAAAGTACAAGGTACATAGAGCTTAGTTACCAGACATTCATCTTTCAGGATAAGAGAAAACCTCCAACGTTAAGTCATATTGGACGATGAATGAAATGATGTTCAAATAAGTACAGGGTACATAGAGCCTAGAGTTATCAGACATTCATCTTTCAGGATAAGAGAAAACCTCCAACGTTAAGTCATATCGGACGATGAATGAAATGATGTTCAAATAAGTACAGGGTACATAGAGCTTAGAGTTACCAGACATTCATCTTTCAGGATAAGAGAAAACCGCCGACGTTAAGTCATATCGGACGATGAACGAAATGATGTTCAAATAAGTACAGGGTACATAGAGCTTAGAGTTACCAGACTTTCATCTTTCACGATAAGAGAAAACCTCCAACGTTAAGTCATATTGGACGATGAATAAAATGATGTTCAAATAAGTACAAGGTACATAGAGCTTAGTTAACAGACATTCATCTTTCAGGATAAGAGAAAACCTCCAACGTTAAATCATAGCGGACGATGAATGAAATGGTGTTCAAATAAGTACAGGGTACATAGAGCTTAGACATACCAGACATTCATCTTTCAGGATAAGGGAAAACCTCCAACGTTAAGTCATATTGGACGATGAATGAAATGATGTTCAAATAAGTACAGGGTACATAGAGCTTAGAGTTACCAGACATTCATCTTTCAGGATAAGAGAAAACCTCCAACGTTAAGTCATATCGGACGATGAATGAAATGATGTTCAAATAAGTACAGGGTACATAGAGCTTAGAGTTACCAGACATTCATCTTTCAGGATAAGGGAAAACCTCCAATGTTAAGTCATATTGGACGATGAATGAAATGATGTTCAAATAAGTACAGGGTACATAGAGCTTAGAGTTACCAGACATTCATCTTTCAGGTTAAGAGAAAACCTCCAACGTTAAGTCATATTGGACGATGATGAAATGATGTTCAAATAAGTACAGGGTACATAGAGCTTAGACTTACCAGACATTCATCTTTCAGGATAAGAGAAAACCTCCGATGTTAAGTCATATCGGACGATGAACGAAATGATGTTCAAATAAGTACAAGGTACATAGAGCTTAGAGTTACCAGACATTCATCTTTCACGATAAGAGAAAACCTCCAACGTTAAGTCATATTGGACGATGAATAAAATGATGTTCAAATAAGCACAAGGTACATGGAGCTTAGTTACCAGACATTCATCTTTCACGATAAGAGAAAACCTCCGACGTTAAGTCATATCGGACGATGAATGAAATGATGTTCAAATAAGTACAAGGTACATAGAGCTTAGAGTTACCAGACATTCATCTTTCACGATAAGAGAAAACCTCCAACGTTAAGTCATATCGGACGATGAATGAAATGATGTTCAAATAAGTACAGGGTACATAGAGCTTAGAGTTACCAGACATTCATCTTTCAGGATAAGAGAAAACCGCCGACGTTAAGTCATATCGGACGATGAACGAAATGATGTTCAAATAAGTACAAGGTACATAGAGCTTAGAGTTACCAGACATTCATCTTTCAGGATAAGAGAAAACCTCCAACGTTAAGTCATATCGGACGACAATGAAATGATGTTCAAATGAGTACAGGGTACATTGAGCTTAGAGTTACCAGACATTCATCTTTCACGATAAGAGAAAACCTCCAACGTTAAGTCATATCGGAAGATGAATGAAATGATGTTCAAATAAGTACAGGGTACATAGAGCTTAGAGTTACCAGACATTCATCTTTCAGGATAAGAGAAAACCTCCAACGTTAAGTCATATCGGACGATGAATGAAATGATGTTCAAATAAGTACAGGGTACATAGAGCTTAGAGTTACCAGACATTCATCTTTCAGGATAAGAGAAAACCTCCAACGTTAAGTCATATCGGACGATGAATGAAATGATGTTCAAATAAGTACAGGGTACATAGAGCTTAGAGTTACCAGACATTCATCTTTCACGATAAGAGAAAACCTCCGACGTTAAGTCATATCGGACGATGAATGAAATGATGTTCAAATAAGTACAAGGTACATAGAGCTTAGAGTTACCAGACATTCATCTTTCACGATAAGAGAAAACCTCCATCGTTAAGTCATATTGGACGATGATGAAATGATGTTCAAATAAGTACAGGGTACATAGAGCTTAGAGTTACCAGACATTCATCTTTCAGGATAAGAGAAAACCTCCGATGTTAAGTCATATCGGACGATGAACGAAATGATGTTCAAATAAGTACAAGGTACATAGAGCTTAGAGTTACCAGACATTCATCTTTCACGATAAGAGAAAACCTCCAACGTTAAGTCATATTGGACGATGAATAAAATGATGTTCAAATAAGTACAAGGTACATAGAGCTTAGTTACCAGACATTCATCTTTCAGGATAAGAGAAAACCTCCAACGTTAAGTCATATTGGACGATGAATGAAATGATGTTCAAATAAGTACAGGGTACATAGAGCTTAGACTTATCAGACATTAATCTTTCAGGATAAGAGAAAACCTCCAACGTTAAGTCATATCGGACGATGAATGAAATGATGTTCAAATAAGTACAGGGTACATAGAGCTTAGAGTTACCAGACATTCATCTTTCAGGATAAGAGAAAACCGCCGACGTTAAGTCATATCGGACGATGAACGAAATGATGTTCAAATAAGTACAAGGTACATAGAGCTTAGAGTTACCAGACATTCATCTTTCACGATAAGAGAAAACCTCCAACGTTAAGTCATATTGGACGATGATGAAATGATGTTCAAATAAGTACAGGGTACATAGAGCTTAGACTTACCAGACATTCATCTTTCAGGATAAGAGAAAACCTCCGATGTTAAGTCATATCGGACGATGAACGAAATGATGTTCAAATAAGTACAAGGTACATAGAGCTTAGAGTTACCAGACATTCATCTTTCACGATAAGAGAAAACCTCCAACGTTAAGTCATATTGGACGATGAATAAAATGATGTTCAAAAAAGCACAAGGTAAATAGAGCTTAGTTACCAGACATTCATCTTTCAGGATAAGCGAAAACCTCCAACGTTAAATCATATCGGACGATGAATGAAATGGTGTTCAAATAAGTACAGGGTACATAGAGCTTAGACTTACCAGACATTCATCTTTCATAATAAGGGGAAACCTCCAACGTTAAGTCATATTGGACGATGAATGAAATGATGTTCAAATAAGTACAGGGTACATAGAGCTTAGAGTTACCAGACATTCATCTTTCAGGATAAGAGAAAACCTCCAACGTTAAGTCATATCGGACGATGAATGAAATGATGTTCAAATAAGTACAGGGTACATAGAGCTTAGAGTTACCAGACATTCATCTTTCAGGATAAGAGAAAACCTCCAACGTTAAGTCATATCTGACGATGAATGAAATGATGTTCAAATAAGTACAGGGTACATAGAGCTTAGAGTTACCAGACAATCATCTTTCAGGATAAGAGAAAACCTCCGACGTTAAGTCATATCGGACGATGAATGAAATGATGTTCAAATAAGTACAAGGTACATAGAGCTTAGAGTTACCAGATATTCATCTTTCACGATAAGAGAAAACCTCCAACGTTAAGTCATATTGGACGATGAGTAAAATGATGTTCAAATAAGTACAAGGTACATAGAGCTTAGAGTTACCAGACATTCATCTTTCAGGATAAGAGAAAACCTCCAACGTTAAGTCATATTGGACGATGAATGAAATGATGTTCAAATAAGTACAGGGTACATAGAGCTTAGAGTTATCAGACATTCATCTTTCAGGATAAGAGAAAACCTCCAACGTTAAGTCATATCGGACGATGAATGAAATGATGTTCAAATAAGTACAGGGTACATAGAGCTTAGAGTTACCAGACATTCATCTTTCAGGATAAGAGAAAACCGCCGACGTTAAGTCATATCGGACGATGAACGAAATGATGTTCAAATAAGTACAAGGTACATAGAGCTTAGAGTTACCAGACATTCATCTTTCAGGATAAGAGAAAACCTCCAACGTTAAGTCATATCGGACGACAATGAAATGATGTTCAAATGAGTACAGGGTACATTGAGCTTAGAGTTACCAGACATTCATCTTTCACGATAAGAGAAAACCTCCAACGTTAAGTCATATCGGAAGATGAATGAAATGATGTTCAAATAAGTACAGGGTACATAGAGCTTAGAGTTACCAGACATTCATCTTTCAGGATAAGAGAAAACCTCCAACGTTAAGTCATATCGGACGATGAATGAAATGATGTTCAAATAAGTACAGGGTACATAGAGCTTAGAGTTACCAGACATTCATCTTTCAGGATAAGAGAAAACCTCCAACGTTAAGTCATATCGGACGATGAATGAAATGATGTTCAAATAAGTACAGGGTACATAGAGCTTAGAGTTACCAGACATTCATCTTTCACGATAAGAGAAAACCTCCGACGTTAAGTCATATCGGACGATGAATGAAATGATGTTCAAATAAGTACAAGGTACATAGAGCTTAGAGTTACCAGACATTCATCTTTCACGATAAGAGAAAACCTCCATCGTTAAGTCATATTGGACGATGATGAAATGATGTTCAAATAAGTACAGGGTACATAGAGCTTAGAGTTACCAGACATTCATCTTTCAGGATAAGAGAAAACCTCCGATGTTAAGTCATATCGGACGATGAACGAAATGATGTTCAAATAAGTACAAGGTACATAGAGCTTAGAGTTACCAGACATTCATCTTTCACGATAAGAGAAAACCTCCAACGTTAAGTCATATTGGACGATGAATAAAATGATGTTCAAATAAGTACAAGGTACATAGAGCTTAGTTACCAGACATTCATCTTTCAGGATAAGAGAAAACCTCCAACGTTAAGTCATATTGGACGATGAATGAAATGATGTTCAAATAAGTACAGGGTACATAGAGCTTAGAGTTATCAGACATTAATCTTTCAGGATAAGAGAAAACCTCCAACGTTAAGTCATATCGGACGATGAATGAAATGATGTTCAAATAAGTACAGGGTACATAGAGCTTAGAGTTACCAGACATTCATCTTTCAGGATAAGAGAAAACCGCCGACGTTAAGTCATATCGGACGATGAACGAAATGATGTTCAAATAAGTACAAGGTACATAGAGCTTAGAGTTACCAGACATTCATCTTTCACGATAAGAGAAAACCTCCAACGTTAAGTCATATTGGACGATGAATAAAATGATGTTCAAATAAGTACAAGGTACATAGAGCTTGGTTACCAGACATTCATCTTTCAGGATAAGAGAAAACCTCCAACGTTAAATCATATCGGAAGATGAATGAAATGGTGTTCAAATAAGTACAGGGTACATAGAGCTTAGACTTACCAGACATTCATCTTTCAGGATAAGGGAAAACCTCCAACGTTAAGTCATATTGGACGATGAATGAAATGATGTTCAAATAAGTACAGGGTACATAGAGCTTAGAGTTACCAGACATTCATCTTTCAGGATAAGAGAAAACCTCCAACGTTAAGTCATATCGGACGATGAATGAAATGATGTTCAAATAAGTACAGGGTACATAGAGCTTAGAGTTACCAGACATTCATCTTTCAGGATAAGGGAAAACCTCCAACGTTAAGTCATATTGGACGATGAATGAAATGATGTTCAAATAAGTACAGGGTACATAGAGCTTAGAGTTACCAGACATTCATCTTTCAGGATAAGGGAAAACCTCCAACGTTAAGTCATATTGGACGATGAATGAAATGATGTTCAAATAAGTACAAGGGTACATAGAGCTTAGACTTACCAGACATTCATCTTTCAGGATAAGGGAAAACCTCCAACGTTAAGTCATATTGGACGATGAATGAAATGATGTTCAAATAACTACAGGGTACATAGAGCTTAGAGTTACCAGACATTCATCTTTCAGGATAAGAGAAAACCTCCAACGTTAAGTCATATTGGACGATGATGAAATGATGTTCAAATAAGTACAGGGTACATAGAGGTTAGACTTACCAGACATTCATCTTTCAGGATAAGAGAAAACCTCCGATGTTAAGTCATATCGGACGATGAACGAAATGATGTTCAAATAAGTACAAGGTACATAGAGCTTAGAGTTAACAGAC
This sequence comes from Mantis religiosa, assembly GCA_030765055.1. Classification (NCBI taxonomy): domain Eukaryota; kingdom Metazoa; phylum Arthropoda; class Insecta; order Mantodea; family Mantidae; genus Mantis; species Mantis religiosa. The sequence goes on along the minus strand of CM060958.1, from coordinate 143,215,335 downwards.
ATTCATCTTTCACGATAAGAGAAAACCTCCAACGTTAAGTCATATTGGACGATGAATAAAATGATGTTCAAATAAGCACAAGGTACATAGAGCTTAGTTACATGACATTCATCTTTCAGGATAAGAGACAACCTCCAACGTTAAATCATATCGGACGATGAATGAAATGGTGTTCAAATAAGTACAGGGTACATAGAGCTTAGACTTACCAGACATTCATCTTTCATAATAAGGGAAAACCTCCAACGTTAAGTCATATTGGACGATGAATGAAATGATGTTCAAATAAGTACAGGGTACATAGAGCTTAGAGTTACCAGACATTCATCTTTCAGGATAAGAGAAAACCTCCAACGTTAAGTCATATCGGACGATGAATGAAATGATGTTCAAATAAGTACAGGGTACATAGAGCTTAGAGTTACCAGACATTCATCTTTCAGGATAAGAGAAAACCTCCAACGTTAAGTCATATCGGACGATGAATGAAATGATGTTCAAATAAGTACAGGGTACATAGAGCTTAGAGTTAGCAGACATTCATCTTTCAGGATAAGAGAAAACCTCCAACGTTAAGTCATATAGGACGATGAATGAAATGATGTTCAAATAAGTACAGGGTACATAGAGCTTAGAGTTACCAGACATTCATCTTTCAGGATAAGAGAAAACCTCCAACGTTAAGTCATATCGGACGATGAATGAAATGATGTTCAAATAAGTACAGGGTACATAGAGCTTAGAGTTACCAGACATTCATCTTTCAGGATAAGAGAAAACCTCCAACGTTAAGTCATATCGGACGAGGAATGAAATGATGTTCAAATAAGTACAGGGTACATAGAGCTTAGAGTTACCAGACATTCATCTTTCACGATAAGAGAAAACCTCCGACGTTAAGTCATATCGGAAGATGAATGAAATGATGTTCAAATAAGTACAAGGTACATAGAGCTTAGAGTTACCAGACATTCATCTTTCACGATAAGAGAAAACCTCCAACGTTAAGTCATATTGGACGATGATGAAATGATGTTCAAATAAGTACAGGGTACATAGAGCTTAGACTTACCAGACATTCATCTTTCAGGATAAGAGAAAACCTCCGATGTTAAGTCATATCGGACGATGAACGAAATGATGTTCAAATAAGTACAAGGTACATAGAGCTTAGAGTTACCAGACATTCATCTTTCACGATAAGAGAAAACCTCCAACGTTAAGTCATATTGGACGATGAATAAAATGATGTTCCAAAAAGTACAAGGTACATAGAGCTTAGTTACCAGACATTCATCTTTCAGGATAAGAGAAAACCTCCAACGTTAAGTCATATTGGACGATGAATGAAATGATGTTCAAATAAGTACAGGGTACATAGAGCCTAGAGTTATCAGACATTCATCTTTCAGGATAAGAGAAAACCTCCAACGTTAAGTCATATCGGACGATGAATGAAATGATGTTCAAATAAGTACAGGGTATATAGAGCTTAGAGTTACCAGACATTCATCTTTCAGGATAAGAGAAAACCGCCGACGTTAAGTCATATCGGACGATGAACGAAATGATGTTCAAATAAGTACAAGGTACATAGAGCTTAGAGTTACCAGACTTTCATCTTTCACGATAAGAGAAAACCTCCAACGTTAAGTCATATTGGACGATGAATAAAATGATGTTCAAATAAGTACAAGGTACATAGAGCTTAGTTAACAGACATTCATCTTTCAGGATAAGAGAAAACCTCCAACGTTAAATCATAGCGGACGATGAATGAAATGGTGTTCAAATAAGTACAGGGTACATAGAGCTTAGACATACCAGACATTCATCTTTCAGGATAAGGGAAAACCTCCAACGTTAAGTCATATTGGACGATGAATGAAATGATGTTCAAATAAGTACAGGGTACATAGAGCTTAGAGTTACCAGACATTCATCTTTCAGGATAAGAGAAAACCTCCAACGTTAAGTCATATCGGACGATGAATGAAATGATGTTCAAATAAGTACAGGGTACATAGAGCTTAGAGTTACCAGACATTCATCTTTCAGGATAAGGGAAAACCTCCAATGTTAAGTCATATTGGACGATGAATGAAATGATGTTCAAATAAGTACAGGGTACATAGAGCTTAGAGTTACCAGACATTCATCTTTCAGGTTAAGAGAAAACCTCCAACGTTAAGTCATATTGGACGATGATGAAATGATGTTCAAATAAGTACAGGGTACATAGAGCTTAGACTTACCAGACATTCATCTTTCAGGATAAGAGAAAACCTCCGATGTTAAGTCATATCGGACGATGAACGAAATGATGTTCAAATAAGTACAAGGTACATAGAGCTTAGAGTTACCAGACATTCATCTTTCACGATAAGAGAAAACCTCCAACGTTAAGTCATATTGGACGATGAATAAAATGATGTTCAAATAAGCACAAGGTACATAGAGCTTAGTTACCAGACATTCATCTTTCAGGATAAGCGAAAACCTCCAACGTTAAATCATATCGGACGATGAATGAAATGGTGTTCAAATAAGTACAGGGTACATAGAGCTTAGACTTACCAGACATTCATCTTTCATAATAAGGGAAAACCTCCAACGTTAAGTCATATTGGACGATGAATGAAATGATGTTCAAATAAGTACAGGGTACATAGAGCTTAGAGTTACCAGACATTCATCTTTCAGGATAAGAGAAAACCTCCAACGTTAAGTCATATCGGACGATGAATGAAATGATGTTCAAATAAGTACAGGGTACATAGAGCTTAGAGTTACCAGACATTCATCTTTCAGGATAAGAGAAAACCTCCAACGTTAAGTCATATCTGACGATGAATGAAATGATGTTCAAATAAGTACAGGGTACATAGAGCTTAGAGTTACCAGACATTCATCTTTCAGGATAAGAGAAAACCTCCAACGTTAAGTCATATCGGACGATGAATGAAATGATGTTCAAATAAGTACAGGGTACATAGAGCTTAGAGTTACCAGACATTCATCTTTCACGATAAGAGAAAACCTCCGACGTTAAGTCATATCGGACGATGAATGAAATGATGTTCAAATAAGTACAAGGTACATAGAGCTTAGAGTTACCAGATATTCATCTTTCACGATAAGAGAAAACCTCCAACGTTAAGTCATATTGGACGATGAATAAAATGATGTTCAAATAAGTACAAGGTACATAGAGCTTAGAGTTACCAGACATTCATCTTTCAGGATAAGAGAAAACCTCCAACGTTAAGTCATATTGGACGATGAATGAAATGATGTTCAAATAAGTACAGGGTACATAGAGCTTAGAATTATCAGACATTCATCTTTCAGGATAAGAGAAAACCTCCAACGTTAAGTCATATCGGACGATGAATGAAATGATGTTCAAATAAGTACAGGGTACATAGAGCTTAGAGTTACCAGACATTCATCTTTCAGGATAAGAGAAAACCGCCGACGTTAAGTCATATCGGACGATGAACGAAATGATGTTCAAATAAGTACAAGGTACATAGAGCTTAGAGTTACCAGACATTCATCTTTCAGGATAAGAGAAAACCTCCAACGTTAAGTCATATCGGACGACAATGAAATGATGTTCAAATGAGTACAGGGTACATTGAGCTTAGAGTTACCAGACATTCATCTTTCACGATAAGAGAAAACCTCCAACGTTAAGTCATATCGGAAGATGAATGAAATGATGTTCAAATAAGTACAGGGTACATAGAGCTTAGAGTTACCAGACATTCATCTTTCAGGATAAGAGAAAACCTCCAACGTTAAGTCATATCGGACGATGAATGAAATGATGTTCAAATAAGTACAGGGTACATAGAGCTTAGAGTTACCAGACATTCATCTTTCAGGATAAGAGAAAACCTCCAACGTTAAGTCATATCGGACGATGAATGAAATGATGTTCAAATAAGTACAGGGTACATAGAGCTTAGAGTTACCAGACATTCATCTTTCACGATAAGAGAAAACCTCCGACGTTAAGTCATATCGGACGATGAATGAAATGATGTTCAAATAAGTACAAGGTACATAGAGCTTAGAGTTACCAGACATTCATCTTTCACGATAAGAGAAAACCTCCATCGTTAAGTCATATTGGACGATGATGAAATGATGTTCAAATAAGTACAGGGTACATAGAGCTTAGAGTTACCAGACATTCATCTTTCAGGATAAGAGAAAACCTCCGATGTTAAGTCATATCGGACGATGAACGAAATGATGTTCAAATAAGTACAAGGTACATAGAGCTTAGAGTTACCAGACATTCATCTTTCACGATAAGAGAAAACCTCCAACGTTAAGTCATATCGGACGACGAATAAAATGATGTTCAAATAAGTACAAGGTACATAGAGCTTAGAGTTACCAGACATTCATCTTTCAGGATAAGAGAAAACCTCCAACGTTAAGTCATATTGGACGATGAATGAAATGATGTTCAAATAAGTACAGGGTACATAGAGCTTAGACTTATCAGACATTAATCTTTCAGGATAAGAGAAAACCTCCAACGTTAAGTCATATCGGACGATGAATGAAATGATGTTCAAATAAGTACAGGGTACATAGAGCTTAGAGTTACCAGACATTCATCTTTCAGGATAAGAGAAAACCGCCGACGTTAAGTCATATCGGACGATGAACGAAATGATGTTCAAATAAGTACAAGGTACATAGAGCTTAGAGTTACCAGACATTCATCTTTCACGATAAGAGAAAACCTCCAACGTTAAGTCATATTGGACGATGATGAAATGATGTTCAAATAAGTACAGGGTACATAGAGCTTAGACTTACCAGACATTCATCTTTCAGGATAAGAGAAAACCTCCGATGTTAAGTCATATCGGACGATGAACGAAATGATGTTCAAATAAGTACAAGGTACATAGAGCTTAGAGTTACCAGACATTCATCTTTCACGATAAGAGAAAACCTCCAACGTTAAGTCATATTGGACGATGAATAAAATGATGTTCAAATAAGCACAAGGTACATAGAGCTTAGTTACCAGACATTCATCTTTCAGGATAAGCGAAAACCTCCAACGTTAAATCATATCGGACGATGAATGAAATGGTGTTCAAATAAGTACAGGGTACATAGAGCTTAGACTTACCAGACATTCATCTTTCATAATAAGGGAAAACCTCCAACGTTAAGTCATATTGGACGATGAATGAAATGATGTTCAAATAAGTACAGGGTACATAGAGCTTAGAGTTACCAGACATTCATCTTTCAGGATAAGAGAAAACCTCCAACGTTAAGTCATATCGGACGATGAATGAAATGATGTTCAAATAAGTACAGGGTACATAGAGCTTAGAGTTACCAGACATTCATCTTTCAGGATAAGAGAAAACCTCCAACGTTAAGTCATATCTGACGATGAATGAAATGATGTTCAAATAAGTACAGGGTACATAGGGCTTAGAGTTACCAGACATTCATCTTTCAGGATAAGAGAAAACCTCCAACGTTAAGTCATATCGGACGATGAATGAAATGATGTTCAAATAAGTACAGGGTACATAGAGCTTAGAGTTACCAGACATTCATCTTTCACGATAAGAGAAAACCTCCGACGTTAAGTCATATCGGACGATGAATGAAATGATGTTCAAATAAGTACAAGGTACATAGAGCTTAGAGTTACCAGATATTCATCTTTCACGATAAGAGAAAACCTCCAACGTTAAGTCATATTGGACGATGAATAAAATGATGTTCAAATAAGTACAAGGTACATAGAGCTTAGAGTTACCAGACATTCATCTTTCAGGATAAGAGAAAACCTCCAACGTTAAGTCATATTGGACGATGAATGAAATGATGTTCAAATAAGTACAGGGTACATAGAGCTTAGAGTTATCAGACATTCATCTTTCAGGATAAGAGAAAACCTCCAACGTTAAGTCATATCGGACGATGAATGAAATGATGTTCAAATAAGTACAGGGTACATAGAGCTTAGAGTTACCAGACATTCATCTTTCAGGATAAGAGAAAACCGCCGACGTTAAGTCATATCGGACGATGAACGAAATGATGTTCAAATAAGTACAAGGTACATAGAGCTTAGAGTTACCAGACATTCATCTTTCAGGATAAGAGAAAACCTCCAACGTTAAGTCATATCGGACGACAATGAAATGATGTTCAAATGAGTACAGGGTACATTGAGCTTAGAGTAACCAGACATTCATCTTTCACGATAAGAGAAAACCTCCAACGTTAAGTCATATCGGAAGATGAATGAAATGATGTTCAAATAAGTACAGGGTACATAGAGCTTAGCGTTACCAGACATTCATCTTTCAGGATAAGAGAAAACCTCCAACGTTAAGTCATATCGGACGATGAATGAAATGATGTTCAAATAAGTACAGGGTACATAGAGCTTAGAGTTACCAGACATTCATCTTTCAGGATAAGAGAAAACCTCCAACGTTAAGTCATATCGGACGATGAATGAAATGATGTTCAAATAAGTACAGGGTACATAGAGCTTAGAGTTACCAGACATTCATCTTTCACGATAAGAGAAAACCTCCGACGTTAAGTCATATCGGACGATGAATGAAATGATGTTCAAATAAGTACAAGGTACATAGAGCTTAGATTTACCAGACATTCATCTTTCACGATAAGAGAAAACCTCCATCGTTAAGTCATATTGGACGATGATGAAATGATGTTCAAATAAGTACAGGGTACATAGAGCTTAGAGTTACCAGACATTCATCTTTCAGGATAAGAGAAAACCTCCGATGTTAAGTCATATCGGACGATGAACGAAATGATGTTCAAATAAGTACAAGGTACATAGAGCTTAGAGTTACCAGACATTCATCTTTCACGATAAGAGAAAACCTCCAACGTGAAGTCATATTGGACGATGAATAAAATGATGTTCAAATAAGTACAAGGTACATAGAGCTTAGTTACCAGACATTCATCTTTCAGGATAAGAGAAAACCTCCAACGTTAAGTCATATTGGACGATGAATGAAATGATGTTCAAATAAGTACAGGGTACATAGAGCTTAGAGTTATCAGACATTAATCTTTCAGGATAAGAGAAAACCTCCAACGTTAAGTCATATCGGACGATGAATGAAATGATGTTCAAATAAGTACAGGGTACATAGAGCTTAGAGTTACCAGACATTCATCTTTCAGGATAAGAGAAAACCGCCGACGTTAAGTCATATCGGACGATGAACGAAATGATGTTCAAATAAGTACAAGGTACATAGAGCTTAGAGTTACCAGACATTCATCTTTCACGATAAGAGAAAACCTCCAACGTTAAGTCATATTGGACGATGAATAAAATGATGTTCAAATAAGTACAAGGTACATAGAGCTTGGTTACCAGACATTCATCTTTCAGGATAAGAGAAAACCTCCAACGTTAAATCATATCGGACGATGAATGAAATGGTGTTCAAATAAGTACAGGGTACATAGAGCTTAGACTTACCAGACATTCATCTTTCAGGATAAGGGAAAACCTCCAACGTTAAGTCATATTGGACGATGAATGAAATGATGTTCAAATAAGTACAGGGTACATAGAGCTTAGAGTTACCAGACATTCATCTTTCAGGATAAGAGAAAACCTCCAACGTTAAGTCATATCGGACGATGAATGAAATGATGTTCAAATAAGTACAGGGTACATAGAGCTTAGAGTTACCAGACATTCATCTTTCAGGATAAGGGAAAACCTCCAACGTTAAGTCATATTGGACGATGAGTGAAATGATGTTCAAATAAGTACAGGGTACATAGAGCTTAGAGTTACCAGACATTCATCTTTCAGGATAAGGGAAAACCTCCAACGTTAAGTCATATTGGACGATGAATGAAATGATGTTCAAATAAGTACAAGGGTACATAGAGCTTAGACTTACCAGACATTCATCTTTCAGGATAAGGGAAAACCTCCAACGTTAAGTCATATTGGACGATGAATGAAATGATGTTCAAATAAGTACAGGGTACATAGAGCTTAGAGTTACCAGACATTCATCTTTCAGGATAAGAGAAAACCTCCAACGTTAAGTCATATTGGACGATGATGAAATGATGTTCAAATAAGTACAGGGTACATAGAGGTTAGACTTACCAGACATTCATCTTTCAGGATAAGAGAAAACCTCCGATGTTAAGTCATATCGGACGATGAACGAAATGATGTTCAAATAAGTACAAGGTACATAGAGCTTAGAGTTAACAGACATTCATCTTTCACGATAAGAGAAAACCTCCAACGTTAAGTCATATTGGACGATGAATAAAATGATGTTCAAATAAGCACAAGGTACATAGAGCTTAGTTACATGACATTCATCTTTCAGGATAAGAGACAACCTCCAACGTTAAATCATATCGGACGATGAATGAAATGGTGTTCAAATAAGTACAGGGTACATAGAGCTTAGACTTACCAGACATTCATCTTTCATAATAAGGGAAAACCTCCAACGTTAAGTCATATTGGACGATGAATGAAATGATGTTCAAATAAGTACAGGGTACATAGGGCTTAGAGTTACCAGACATTCACCTTTCAGGATAAGAGAAAACCTCCAACGTTAAGTCATATCGGACGATGAATGAAATGATGTTCAAATAAGTACAGGGTACATAGAGCTTAGAGTTACCAGACATTCATCTTTCAGGATAAGAGAAAACCTCCAACGTTAAGTCATATCGGACGATGAATGAAATGATGTTCAAATAAGTACAGGGTACATAGAGCTTAGAGTTACCAGACATTCATCTTTAAGGATAAGAGAAAACCTCCAACGTTAAGTCATATCGGACGATGAATGAAATGATGTTCAAATAAGTACAGGGTACATAGAGCTTAGAGTTACCAGACATTCATCTTTCAGGATAAGAGAAAACCTCCAACGTTAAGTCATATCGGACGATGAATGAAATGATGTTCAAATAAGTACAGGGTACATAGAGCTTAGAGTTACCAGACATTCATCTTTCAGGATAAGAGAAAACCTCCAACGTTAAGTCATATCGGACGATGAATGAAATGATGTTCAAATAAGTACAGGGTACATAGAGCTTAGAGTTACCAGACATTCAGCTTTCACGATAAGAGAAAACCTCCGACGTTAAGTCATATCGGACGATGAATGAAATGATGTTCAAATAAGTACAAGGTACATAGAGCTTAGATTTACCAGACATTCATCTTTCACGATAAGAGAAAACCTCCAACGTTAAGTCATATTGGACGATGATGAAATGATGTTCAAATAAGTACAGGGTACATAGAGCTTAGACTTACCAGACATTCATCTTTCAGGATAAGAGAAAACCTCCGATGTTAAGTCATATCGGACGATGAACGAAATGATGTTCAAATAAGTACAAGGTACATAGAGCTTAGAGTTACCAGACATTCATCTTTCACGATAAGAGAAAACCTCCAACGTTAAGTCATATTGGACGATGAATAAAATGATGTTCCAAAAAGTACAAGGTACATAGAGCTTAGTTACCAGACATTCATCTTTCAGGATAAGAGAAAACCTCCAACGTTAAGTCATATTGGACGATGAATGAAATGATGTTCAAATAAGTACAAGGGTACATAGAGCTTAGACTTACCAGACATTCATCTTTCAGGATAAGGGAAAACCTCCAACGTTAAGTCATATTGGACGATGAATGAAATGATGTTCAAATAACTACAGGGTACATAGAGCTTAGAGTTACCAGACATTCATCTTTCAGGATAAGAGAAAACCTCCAACGTTAAGTCATATTGGACGATGAATAAAATGATGTTCAAATAAGCACAAGGTACATAGAGCTTAGTTACCAGACATTCATCTTTCAGGATAAGCGAAAACCTCCAACGTTAAATCATATCGGACGATGAATGAAATGGTGTTCAAATAAGTACAGGGTACATAGAGCTTAGACTTACCAGACATTCATCTTTCATAATAAGGGAAAACCTCCAACGTTAAGTCATATTGGACGATGAATGAAATGATGTTCAAATAAGTACAGGGTACATAGAGCTTAGAGTTACCAGACATTCATCTTTCAGGATAAGAGAAAACCTCCAACGTTAAGTCATATCGGACGATGAATGAAATGATGTTCAAATAAGTACAGGGTACATAGAGCTTAGAGTTACCAGACATTCATCTTTCAGGATAAGAGAAAACCTCCAACGTTAAGTCATATCGGACGATGAATGAAATGATGTTCAAATAAGTACAGGGTACATAGAGCTTAGAGTTACCAGACATTCATCTTTCAGGATAAGAGAAAACCTCCAACGTTAAGTCATATCGGACGATGAATGAAATGATGTTCAAATAAGTACAGGGTACATAGAGCTTAGAGTTACCAGACATTCATCTTTCACGATAAGAGAAAACCTCCGACGTTAAGTCATATCGGACGATGAATGAAATGATGTTCAAATAAGTACAAGGTACATAGAGCTTAGAGTTACCAGACATTCATCTTTCACGATAAGAGAAAACCTCCAACGTTAAGTCATATTGGACGATGAATAAAATGATGTTCAAATAAGTACAAGGTACATAGAGCTTAGTTACCAGACATTCATCTTTCAGGATAAGAGAAAACCTCCAACGTTAAGTCATATTGGACGATGAATGAAATGATGTTCAAATAAGTACAGGGTACATAGAGCTTAGAGTTATCAGACATTCATCTTTCAGGATAAGAGAAAACCTCCAACGTTAAGTCATATCGGACGATGAATGAAATGATGTTCAAATAAGTACAGGGTACATAGAGCTTAGAGTTACCAGACATTCATCTTTCAGGATAAGAGAAAACCGCCGACGTTAAGTCATATCGGACGATGAACGAAATGATGTTCAAATAAGTACAAGGTACATAGAGCTTAGAGTTACCAGACATTCATCTTTCACGATAAGAGAAAACCTCCAACGTTAAGTCATATTGGACGATGAATAAAATGATGTTCAAATAAGTACAAGGTACATAGAGCTTAGTTACCAGACATTCATCTTTCAGGATAAGAGAAAACCTTCAACGTTAAGTCATATTGGACGATGAATGAAATGATGTTCAAATAAGTACAGGGTACATAGAGCTTAGAGTTATCAGACATTCATCTTTCAGGATAAGAGAAAACCTCCAACGTTAAGTCATATCGGACGATGAATGAAATGATGTTCAAATAAGTACAGGGTACATAGAGCTTAGAGTTACCAGACATTCATCTTTCAGGATAAGAGAAAACCGCCGACGTTAAGTCATATTGGACGATGAATGAAATGATGTTCAAATAAGTACAGGGTACATAGAGCTTAGAGTTACCAGACATTCATCTTTCACGATAAGAGAAAACCTCCAACGTTAAGTCATATTGAACGATGAATAAAATGATGTTCAAATAAGTACAAGGTACATAGAGCTTAGTTACCAGACATTCATCTTTCAGGATAAGAGAAAACCTCCAACGTTAAATCATATCGGACGATGAATGAAATGGTGTTCAAATAAGTACAGGGTACATAGAGCTTAGACTTACCAGACATTCATCTTTCAGGATAAGGGAAAACCTCCAACGTTAAGTCATATTGGACGATGAATGAAATGATGTTCAAATAAGTACAGGGTACATAGAGCTTAGAGTTACCAGACATTCATCTTTCAGGATAAGAGAAAACCTCCAACGTTAAGTCATATCGGACGACAATGAAATGATGTTCAAATGAGTACAGGGTACATTGAGCTTAGAGTTACCAGACATTCATCTTTCACGATAAGAGAAAACCTCCAACGTTAAGTCATATCGGACGATGAATGAAATGATGTTCTAATAAGTACAGGGTACATAGAGCTTAGAGTTACCAGACATTCATCTTTCAGGATAAGAGAAAACCTCCAACGTTAAGTCATATCGGACGATGAATGAAATGATGTTCAAATAAGTACAGGGTACATAGAGCTTAGAGTTACCAGACATTCATCTTTCAGGATAAGAGAAAACCTCCAACGTTAAGTCATATCGGACGATGAATGAAATGATGTTCAAATAAGTACAGGGTACATAGAGCTTAGAGTTACCAGACATTCATCTTTCACGATAAGAGAAAACCTCCGACGTTAAGTCATATCGGACGATGAATGAAATGATGTTCAAATAAGTACAAGGTACATAGAGCTTAGAGTTACCAGACATTCATCTTTCACGATAAGAGAAAACCTCCAACGTTAAGTCATATTGGACGATGATGAAATGATGTTCAAATAAGTACAGGGTACATAGAGCTTAGAGTTACCAGACATTCATCTTTCAGGATAAGAGAAAACCTCCGATGTTAAGTCATATCGGACGATGAACGAAATGATGTTCAAATAAGTACAAGGTACATAGAGCTTAGAGTTACCAGACATTCATCTTTCACGATAAGAGAAAACCTCCAACGTTAAGTCATATTGGACGATGAATAAAATGATGTTCAAATAAGTACAAGGTACATAGAGCCTAGAGTTATCAGACATTCATCTTTCAGGATAAGAGAAAACCTCCAACGTTAAGTCATATTGGACGATGAATGAAATGGTGTTCAAATAAGTACAGGGTACATAGAGCTTAGACTTACCAGACATTCATCTTTCATAATAAGGGAAAACCTCCAACGTTAAGTCATATTGGACGATGAATGAAATGATGTTCAAATAAGTACAGGGTACATAGAGCCTAGAGTTATCAGACATTCATCTTTCAGGATAAGAGAAAACCTCCAACGTTAAGTCATATCGGACGATGAATGAAATGATGTTCAAATAAGTACAGGGTACATAGAGCTTAGAGTTACCAGACATTCATCTTTCAGGATAAGAGAAAACCGCCGACGTTAAGTCATATCGGACGATGAACGAAATGATGTTCAAATAAGTACAAGGTACATAGAGCTTAGAGTTACCAGACATTCATCTTTCAGGATAAGATAAAACCTCCAACGTTAAGTCATATTGGACGATGAATAAAATGATGTTCAAATAAGTACAAGGTACATAGAGCTTAGTTACCAGACATTCATCTTTCAGGATAAGAGAAAACCTCCAACGTTAAATCATATCGGACGATGAATGAAATGGTGTTCAAATAAGTACAGGGTACATAGAGCTTAGACTTACCAGACATTCATCTTTCAGGATAAGGGAAAACCTCCAACGTTAAGTCATATTGGACGATGAATGAAATGATGTTCAAATAAGTACAGGGTACATAGAGCTTAGAGTTACCAGACATTCATCTTTCAGGATAAGGGAAAACCTCCAACGTTAAGTCATATCGGACGATGAATGAAATGATGTTCAAATAAGTACAGGGTACATAGAGCTTTGACTTACCAATCATTCATGTTTCAGGATAAGGGAAAACCTCCAACGTTAAGTCATATTGGACGATGAATGAAATGATGTTCAAATAAGTACAGGGTACATAGAGCTTAGAGTTACCAGACATTCATCTTTCAGGATAAGGGAAAACCTCCAACGTTAAGTCATATTGGACGATGAATGAAATGATGTTCAAATAAGTACAAGGGTACATAGAGCTTAGACTTACCAGACATTCATCTTTCAGGATAAGGGAAAACCTCCAACGTTAAGTCATATTGGACGATGAATGAAATGGTGTTCAAATAAGTACAGGGTACATAGAGCTTAGACTTACCAGACATTCATCTTTCAGGATAAGGGAAAACCTCCAACGTTAAGTCATATTGGACGATGAATGAAATTATGTTCAAATAAGTACAGGGTACATAGAGCTTAGAGTTACCAGACATTCATCTTTCAGGATAAGAGAAAACCTCCAACGTTAAGTCATATTGGACGATGATGAAATGATGTTCAAATAAGTACAGGGTACATAGAGCTTAGAGTTACCAGACATTCATCTTTCAGGATAAGAGAAAACCTCCGATGTTAAGTCATATCGGACGATGATCGAAATGATGTTCAAATAAGTACAAGGTACATAGAGCTTAGAGTTACCAGACATTCATCTTTCACGATAAGAGAAAACCTCCAAAGTTAAGTCATATTGGACGATGAATAAAATGATGTTCAAATAAGCACAAGGTACATAGAGCTTAGTTACCAGACATTCATCTTTCAGGATAAGAGAAAACCTCCAACGTTAAGTCATATCGGACGATGAATGAAATGATGTTCAAATAAGTACAGGGTACATAGAGCTTAGACTTACGAGATATTCATCTTTCAGGATAAGGGAAAACCTCCAACGTTAAGTCATATTGGACGATGAATGAATTGATGTTCAAATAAGTACAGAGTACATAGAGCTTAGAGTTACCAGACATTCATCTTTCAGGATAAGAGAAAACCTCCAACGTTAAGTCATGTCGGACGATGAATGAATTGATGTTCAAATAAGTACAGGGTACATAGAGCTTAGAGTTACCAGACATTCATCTTTCTGGATAAGAGAAAACCTCCAACGTTAAGTCATATTGGACGATGAATGAATTGATGTTCAAATAAGTACAGGGTACATAGAGCTTAGACTTACCAGACATTCATCTTTCAGGATAAGGGAAAACCTCCAACGTTAAGTCATATTGGACGATGAATGAATTGATGTTCAAATAAGTACAGGGTACATAGAGCTTAGAGTTACCAGACATTCATCTTTCAGGATAAGAGAAAACCTCCAACGTTAAGTCATGTCGGACGATGAATGAATTGATGTTCAAATAAGTACAGGGTACATAGAGCTTAGAGTTACCAGACATTCATCTTTCTGGATAAGAGAAAACCTCCAACGTTAAGTCATATTGGACGATGAATGAATTGATGTTCAAATAAGTACAGGGTACATAGAGCTTAGAGTTACCAGACGTGCATCTTTCAGGATAAGAGAAAACCTCCAACGTTAAGTCATATCGAAGGATGAATGAAATGATGTTCAAATAAGTACAGGGTACATAGAGCTTAGAGTTACCAGACATTCATCTTTCAGGATAAGAGAAAACCTCCAACGTAAGGTCATATCGGAGGATGAATGAAATGATGTTCAAATAAGTACAGGGTACATAGAGCTTAGAGTTACCAGACATTCATCTTTCAGGATAAGAGAAAACCTCCAACGTTAAGTCATATCGGACGATGAATGAAATGATGTTCAAATGAGTACAGAGTACATAGAGCTTAGAGTAATCAGACATTTATCTTTTAGGATAAGAGAAAACCTCCAACGTAAGGTCATATCGGAGGATGAATGAAATGATGTTCAAATAAGTACAGGGTACATAGAGCTTAGAGTTACCAGACATTCATCTTTCAGGATAAGAGAAAACCTCCAACGTTAAGGCATATCGGACGATGAATGAATTGATGTTCAAATGAGTACAGAGTACATAGAGCTTAGAGTTATCAGACATTTATCTTTTAGGATAAGGGAAAAGCGGGGGAAAACCTTCTATAGATATCTCAACCTGGTGAGATTCCAACTCGGTACCTCATGAACGTGAGACAGACACGCTAACGAGGCGGGCATTTTTATGTTATTAGATAATCATGTAACCGAAACGGAAGTTCCAGATCTCCCAAGGGTTGGACACTGAGATAATTATAAGCTCTATGGAATCTGGACTCATTTGGACATTGTCGTCCTGGACGATTAAACTACGTAAATTAAAAAGGAAAAGCTAAAATTAGCAAAAAAGCAGTAATTTAAATAACTAAAGAGAAACCGAGTAAAGATGTTGACGGCAGCAATATCCAGCGATGCCAGTGAGAAGTGGTTCTCACTGCCGGCCACAGATGGCGCCAGCAGTAACTTGCTAGGCTGTGCGCTGAATTAAACATGCAGAATAATGGTTCGATATTCATTGTGGGCCCGCGCACACTCACGTCCCACGCTGACACTCCATAACTTGCCCCTTCCTGATTACAACCCTTTGAATAAAATCCCCTCAAGAACGACTACACCTACAAGTACAATTAGTTTACTTGACAGCTTTCTGTAATACAGTAGGTAGACTTTAAGTGATAGTCAAATGTTTTAAAACTGGTTGTGTAGGTGAGGTCTTTGAAATTCCCTTCTCTTTGTATGTCCAAGAGTTAAAAGCTGAACGTATAAGGTAATATGGGAATACAGTAGACTTTAAGTGAAAGTCAAATTTTATACAACTGATTGTCTAGGGGACGTTTTTGAAATTCCCTTCTCTTTGTATGTCCAAGAGATAAAAAATGAAGGTACAGGGGAATATAGGAATACAGTAGACTTTAAGTGATACTCAAATGTTTTAAAACTGGTTGTGTAGGTGACGTCTTTGAAATTACGTTCTCTTTGTATGTCCCAAAGATAAAAAATTAAGGTACAAGGGAATATGGGAATACAGTAGACTTTAAGTGATAGTCAAATGTTTTAAAACTGGTTGTCTAGGTGACGTCTTTGAAATTCCCTTCTCTTTGTATGTCCAAGAGATAAAAAATTAAGGTACAAAGGAATATAGGAATACAGTAGACTTTAAGTGATATTCAAATGTTTTCAAACTGGTTGTCTAGGTGACGTCTTTGAAATTCCGTTCTCTTTGTATGTCCAAGAGATAAAAAATGAAGGTACAAGGGAATATAGGAATACAGTAGACTTTAAGTAATAGTCAAATGTTTTCAAACTGGTTGTCTAGGTGACGTCTTTGAAATTCCCTTCTCTTTGTATGTCCAAGAGATAAAAAATTAAGGTACAAGGGAATTAGGAATACAGTAGACTTTAAGTGATACTCAAATGTTTTAAAACTGGTTGTGTAGGTGACGTCTTTGAAATTCCGTTCTCTTTGTATGTCCAAGAGATAAAAAATTAAGGTACAAGGGAATATAGAAATACAGTAGACTTTAAGTGATAGTCAAATGTTTTAAAACTGGTTGTCTAGGTGACGTCTTTGAAATTCCGTTCTCTTTGTATGTCCAAGAGATAAAAAATGAAGGTACAAGGGAATATAGGAATACAGTAGACTTTAAGTAATAGTCAAATGTTTTCAAACTGGTTGTCTAGGTGACGTCTTTGAAATTCCGTTCTCTTTGTATGTCCAAGAGATAAAAAATTTAAGGTACAAGGGAATATAGGAATACAGTAGACTTTAAGTGATACTCAAATGTTTTAAAACTGGTTGTCTAGGTGACGTCTTCTAAATTCCGTTCTCTTTGTATGTCCAAGAGATAAAAAATTAAGGTACAAGGGAATATAGGAATACAGTAGACTTTAAGTAATAGTCAAATGTTTTCAAACTGGTTGTCTAGGTGACGTCTTTGAAATTCCCTTCTCTTTGTATGTCCAAGAGATAAAAATTTAAGGTACAAGGGAATATAGGAATACAGTAGACTTTAAGTAAGTGATACTCAAATGTTTTCAAACTGGTTGTGTAGGTGACGTCTTTGAAATTCCGTTCTCTTTGTATGTCCAAGAGATAAAAAATTAAGGTACAAGGGAATATAGGAATACAGTAGACTTTAAGTGATAGTCAAATGTTTTAAAACTGGTTGTATAGGTGACGTCTTTGAAATTCCCTTCTCTTTGTATGTCCAAGAGATAAAAAATTAAGGTACAAGGGAATATAGGAATACAGTAGACTTTAAGTAATAGTCAAATGTTTTCAAACTGGTTGTCTAGGTGACGTCTTTGAAATTCCCTTCTCTTTGTATGTCCAAGAGATAAAAAATTAAGGTACAAGGGAATTAGGAATACAGTAGACTTTAAGTGATACTCAAATGTTTTAAAACTGGTTGTGTAGGTGACGTCTTTGAAATTCCGTTCTCTTTGTATGTCCAAGAGATAAAAAATTAAGGTACAAGGGAATATAGAAATACAGTAGACTTTAAGTGATAGTCAAATGTTTTAAAACTGGTTGTCTAGGTGACGTCTTTGAAATTCCGTTCTCTTTGTATGTCCAAGAGATAAAAAATGAAGGTACAAGGGAATATAGGAATACAGTAGACTTTAAGTAATAGTCAAATGTTTTAAAACTGGTTGTCTAGGTGACGTCTTTGAAATTCCGTTCTCTTTGTATGTCCAAGAGATAAAAAATTTAAGGTACAAGGGAATATAGGAATACAGTAGACTTTAAGTGATACTCAAATGTTTTAAAACTGGTTGTCTAGGTGACGTCTTCTAAATTCCGTTCTCTTTGTATGTCCAAGAGATAAAAAATTAAGGTACAAGGGAATATAGGAATACAGTAGACTTTAAGTAATAGTCAAATGTTTTAAAACTGGTTGTCTAGGTGACGTCTTTGAAATTCCCTTCCTTTTGTATGTCCAAGAGATAAAAAATTAAGGTACAAGGGAATATAGGAATACAGTAGACTTTAAGTGATACTCAAATGTTTTAAAACTGGTTGTGTAGGTGACGTCTTTGAAATTCCGTTCTCTTTGTATGTCCAAGAGATAAAAAATTAAGGTACAAGGTAATATAGGAATACAGTAGACTTTAAGTGATAGTCAAATGTTTTATAACTGGTTGTCTAGCTGACGTCTTTTTTTTATTTTATTTTATCCATCGATCAGCAATTATGCTTTACAGATGTTTGTAGCTGACGTCTTTGAAATTCCCTTCTCTTTGTATGTCCAAGAGATAAAAAATTAGAGTTAATTGTATTGAGAAATTCTTTAGCCTGTTTTAAATAAGGAAATGAATATAGGTTATGTAGAGATAATATCTAAGACTGTAAAAGTAATATATTTCTGAAACACACATAACCTAGTTCTAAACAACTGAATAATGTTTTCCAAGTACACCTTGAGATTGTTGGTTCATCACACATACAGAATAAAACCAATGCAGCCTGAGGTTTCATTTCCCAGCAATGCATAACATGACTTATCAATTAGAATACAGTAAAACAAAAGAAAGTTGTGTCGATGGCAACAAATTTTGGTAAACAAGTAAGAAAGTTTTTTGTTTTCTTTTATTTCTACGTACGTTATAATCAACTTTATTTGCGGGAAAGGTTTAATAACTGTACAAACTGCGTCTATCTAACACCGAAGTGATATGTTATAATTAAGAAATCAGTATATTGATGTTCTTAATTTCGCTATCACTTATGCCCGAGTTCACCAAAAGATGTTAAGACTTAACACGGGTTTATCAATAGTTACAACAAAAATTCCATTTCACCAACAAGTGTTAGCGTAACACTCGTGTTAAATCCCTTGTTAATCTAACAAACCAAATTTCTGTTGTTAAGACCTTAACAATTGTAAATAGTCAAGATGACGGGCGTAAACTCAGCTGTTGATGTCGATTTACTATATTTAAGATCGTCTAAAAGGCATTCGTAATAGAGTACGGCCTGTGAGGAGAAATTATTTAGAGGAGCTATCAGAAAAAAAATTTACAGAGGTATAGACTGTCGAAACAAATTGATATGAAGGTTACTGCGGAAGTACAAGAGAGGCTAGAACATGTATCGAAAGGAATATGCCGATCTCGCCTTTGCTTCAAGTATTACTAACTTTGCGATTTTATGATTCGCTGACTTATGTGGATAATACATTGTCCACCTCCCGTCTTGAAACGTTCAAGTAACTTGTCCTTCTTCGCTCCTCGTTTTAAATTTACGTAATACTGAGTTAGAACATGCATCGAAAGGAATATGCCGATCTCGCCTTTGCTTCAAGTATTAATAACTTTGCGATTTTGTAATTCCCTGAATTATGTGGATAATACATTGTCCACCTCCCGTCTTGAAACGTTCAAGTAACTTGTCCTTCTTCGCTCCTCGTTTTAAATTTACGTAATACTGAGTTAGAATATGCATCGAAAGGAATATACCGATCTCGCCTTTGCTTCAAATATTAATAACTTTGCGATTTTATAATTCACTGAATTATGTGGATAATACATTGTCCACCTGCCGTCTTGAAACGTTCAAGTCACTTGTCCTTCTTCGCTCCTCGTTTTAAATTTACGTAATACTGAGTTAGAACTTGCATCGAAAGGAATATGCCAATCTCGCCTTTGCATCAAGTATTAATAACTTTGCGATTTTATAATTCACTGAATTATGTGGATAATACATTGTCCACCTCCCGTCTTGAAACGTTTAAGTCACTCGTCACTTGTCCTTCTGCGCTCCTCGTTTTAAATTTATTTAATACTGAGTTAGAACATGCATCGAAAGGAATATGGCGATCTCGCCTTTGCTTCAAGTATTAATAACTTTGCGATTTTATAATTCACTGAATTATGTGGATAATACATTGTCCACCTGCCGTCTTGAAACGTTCAAGTCACTTGTCCTTCTTCGCACCTCGTTTTATATTTACGTAATACTGACAAGTTGTTTGGTGCTTCTAGTAGTGACACATACATTTGAATTAAATTCGTTTCCAATATTTTCCCCACCTGACATCTTTCTCAATTACATTCACATTACCCATCCTCTTATTTTCCACGATAGCCTTACACTTCGTCACCAATTCAATTAACAATTCTTTCTCCATCGATTAGAAATTTGTCTCACGGCTTTTGTTTATGATTTTGTTCATAAACCCTTTTTCAGGGTGTGCAGACGAAAATGAAAACAAACGCGCATCGCAGTAGTTCAGAAAATAATACGACTCATCCATAGAATTCTATAGCTGTAATATTAACAAGTTTCTTGGCGTTAACACAGGTTTGTTAACATTTTCAGAAAACAGGTTGGTGAAATGCAAAAATTTAACATTAGTGTTAGCGCTGTGACAATTGTTACGTTACCTTTGTTAATGTCGATTTTAACATCTGTTGGTAAAACTGGGCATTAGTCTACTGCATTCTTTTCTACTTCAATAAGATAATGTTTATCTTGAAGTAGATATAGCAATAAGTGTTTGTACAAGAGTAGAGAAAGTCATGTATACATCACATAACGACCAAAACATTTGACTATCACTTAAAGTCTACTGTAATCCCTTGTAACTACAATAAGATAATGTTTATCTTGAAGTAGATAGAGTAATAAGTGTTTGTACAAGAGTAGAGAAAGTCACGTATACATCACATAACGACCAAAACATTTGACTATCACTTAAAGTCTACTGTATTCTCTTGTAACTACAATAAGATGTTTATCTTGAAGTAGATAGAGTAATAAGTGTTTGTACAAGAGTAGAGAAAGTCATGTATACATCACATAACGACCAAAACATTTGACTATCACTTAAAGTCTACTGTATTCCCTTGTAACTACAATACAATAATGTTTTTCTTGAAGTGGATAGAGTAATAAGTGTTTGTACAAGAGTAGAGAAAGTCATGTATACATCACATAACGACCAAAACATTTGACTATCAGTTAAAGTCTACTGTATTCCCTTGTAACTACAATACGATAATGTTTATCTTGAAGTGGATAGAGTAATAAGTGTTTGTACAAGAGTAGAGAAAGTCATGTATACATCACATAACGACCAAAACATTTGACTATCAGTTAAAGTCTACTGTATTCCCTTGTAACTACAATAAGATAATGTTTATCTTAAAGTAGATAGAGTAATAACTATTTGTACAAGAGCAGAGGAAGTCATTTATACATCACATAACGACCAAAACATTTGACTATCACTTAAAGTCTGCTGCATTCCCTTGTAACTACAATAAGATAATGTTTATCTTGAAGTGGATAGAGTAATAAGTGTTTGTACAAGAGTAGAGAAAGTCATGTATACATCACATAACGACCAAAACATTTGACTATCACTTAAAGTCTACTGCATTCCCTTGTAACTACAATAAGATAATGTTTATCTTGAAGTACATAGAGCAATAAGTGTTTGTACAAGAGTAGAGAAAGTCATGTATACATCGCATAAAGACCAAAACATTTGACTATCACTTAAAGTCTACTGTATTCCCTTGTAACTACAATAAGATAATGTTTATCTTGAAGTACATAGAGCAATAAGTGTTTGTACAAGAGTAGAGAAAGTCATGTATACATCACATAACGACCAAAACATTTGACTATCACTTAAAGTCTACTGTATTCTCTTGTAACTACAATAAGATAATGTTTATCTTGAAGTAGATAGAGTAATAAGTGTTTGTACAAGAGCAGAGAAAGTCATGTATACATCACATAACGACCAAAACATTTGACTATCACTTAAAGTCTACTGTATTACCTTGTAACTACAATACGATAATGTTTATCTTGAAGTGGATAGAGTAATAAGTGTTCGTACAAGAGTAGAGAAAGTCATGTATACATCACATAACGACCAAAACATTTGACTATCACTTAAAGTCTACTGTATTCCCTTGTAACTACAATAAGATAATGTTTATCTTGAAGTAGATATAGTAATAACTGTTTGTACAAGAGCAGAGGAAGTCATTTATACATCACATAACGACCAAAACATTTGACTATCACTTAAAGTCTGCTGCATTCCCTTGTAACTACAATAAGATAATGTTTATCTTGAAGTGGATAGAGTAATAAGTGTTTGTACAAGAGTATAGAAAGTCATGTATACATCACATAACGACCAAAACATTTGACTATCACTTAAAGTCTACTGTATTCCCTTGTAACTACAATAAGATAATGTTTATCTTGAAGTACATAGAGCAATAAGTGTTTGTACAAGAGTAGAGAAAGTCATGTATACATCGCATAACGACCAAAACATTTGACTATCACTTAAAGTCTACTGTATTCCCTTGTAACTGCAATAAGATAATGTTTATCTTGAAGTACATAGAGCAATAAGTGTTTGTACAAGAGTAGAGAAAGTCATGTATACATCATATAATGATCAAAACATTTGACTATCACTTAAAGTCTACTGCATTCCCTTGTAACTACAATAAGATAATATTTATATTGAAGTAGATAGAGCAATAAGTGTTTGTACCAGAGTAGAGAAAGTCATGTATACATCACATAACGACCAAAATATTTGAATATCACTTAAAGTCTACTGTATTCGCTTGTAACTACAATAAGATAATATTTATCTTGAAGTAGATATAGCAATAAGTGTTTGTACCAGAGTAGAGAAAGTCATGTATACATCACATAACGACCAAAACATTTGAATATCACTTAAAGTCTACTGTATTCCCTTGTAACTACAATAAGATAATATTTATCTTGAAGCAGATAGAGCAATAAGTGTTTGTACAAGAGAAGGGAAGGTCATGTATACATCACATAATGATCATAACATTTGACTATCACTTAAAGTCTACTGTATACCATTGTAACTACAATAAGATAATGTTTATCTTTAAGTAGATTGAGCAGTGAGTGTTTGTACAAGAGTAGGGAAGGTCTTGTATACATCACATAATGACCAAAACATTTGACTATCACTTAAAGTCTACTGTATTCTCTTGAAACTACAATAAGATAATGTTTATCTTGAAGTAGATAGAGCAATAAGTGTTTGTACAAGAGAAGGAAAGGTCATGTATACATCATATAACGACCAAAACATTTGACTATCACTTAAAGTCTGCTGCATTCCCTTGTAACTACAATAAGACAATGTTTATCTTGAAGTAGATAGAGTAATAAGTGTTTGTACAAGAGTAACACATTACACTTTTTTGGTTGGTACCTAGTAGCAGTAATCTGAACATATATGCGTACATTTACTGCGCGATTTAGACACCCCCGGGACCCAAACGACGTCATTACAGCTGGCTACCAAAAACTGTGTGTACAGATCACGGGTCCAGTGGCTGTGCTCCAGCATCACATTATCGAGGAGTGCAAATGATCATCAATTCTCCAGGGAACTGTAGTCGATATCCATTCCTTTAATTTCGGCCGTTATCGTTCTCCGTAGAGACAGACCTACGTATTGTGGACCACTGTACAGAGTGAACCAGGTCACCCGTTCGGAAATTTTATTTGGCAAATAAGGAAGAATTGAAAGCAAAAATTATACAACTTATTCAAAGAAAAAAAGCAATGACATGATCTGGTATCTCTACTCTTGTGTAAACACTTACAGCTCTATTTAGTTCCTGTTAATCAAAATAATTATTATCTTATTGTTGGTACAACAGAATACAGTAGACTTTAAGTGATAGTCAAATGTTTTAGAACTGGTTGTCTAGGTGACGTCTTTGAAATTCCGTTCTCTTTGTATGTCCAAGAGATAAAAAATTAAGGTACAAGGGAATATAGAAATACAGTAGACTTTAAGTTATAGTCAAATGCTTTAAAACTGGTTGTCTAGGTGACGTCTTTGAAATTCCGTTCTCTTTGTATGTCCAAGAGATAAAAAATAATGGTACAAGGGAATATGGGAATACAGTAGACTTTAAGTGATAGTCAAATGTTTTAATACTGGTTGTCTAGGTGACGTATTTGATATTTCGTTCTCTTTGTATGTCCAAGAGATAAAACTAAAGATACAAGGGAATATGGGAATACAGTAGACTTTAAGTGATAGTCAAATGTTTTAAAACTGGTTGTCTAGGTGACGTATTTGAAATTCCGTTTTTTTGTATGTCCAAGAAATAAAAAATGAAGGTATACGGGAATATGGGAATACAGTAGACTTTAAGTGATAGTCAAATGTTTTAATACTGGTTGTCTAGGTGACGTATTTGAAATTCCGTTCTCTTTGTATGTCCAAGAGATAAAAAATTTAAGGTACAAGGGAATATAGGAATACAGTAGACTTTAAGTGATACTCAAATGTTTTCAAACTGGTTGTCTAGGTGACGTATTTGAAATTCCGTTCTCTTTTGTATGTCCAAGAGATAAAAGTGAAGATACAAGGGAATATGGGAATACAGTAGACTTTAAGTGATAGTCAAATGTTTTAAAACTGGTTGTCTAGGTGACGTATTTGAAATTCCGTTCTCTTTGTATGTCCAAGAGATAAAAGTGAAGATACAAGGGAATATGGGAATACAGTAGACTTTAAGTGATAGTCAAATGTTTTAAAACTGGTTGTCTAGGTGACGTCTTTGAAATTCCGTTTTTTGTATGTCCAAGAAATAAAAAATGAAGGTACAAGGGAATATGGGAATACAGTAGACTTTAAGTGATAGTCAAATGTTTTAAAACTGGTTGTCTAGGTGACGTATTTGAAATTTCGTTCTCTTTTGTATGTCCAAGAGATAAAAGTGAAGATACAAGGGAATATGGGAATACAGTAGACTTTAAGTGATAGTCAAATGTTTTAAAACTGTTTGTCTACGTGACGTCTTTGAAATTCCATTCTTTTTGTATATCCAAAGAGGTAAAAAATGAAGGTACAGGTGAATATGGGAATACAGTAGACTTTAAGTGATAGTCAAATGTTTTAAAACTGGTTGTCTAGGTGACGTCTTTGAAATTCCGTTCTCTTTGTATGTCCAAGAGATAAAAGTGAAGGTACAAGGGAATATGGGAATACAGTAGACTTTAAGTGATAGCGAATGTTTTAAAACTGGTTGTCTAGGTGACGTCTTTGAAATTCCGTTCTTTTTGTATGTCCAAGAGGTAAAAAATGAAGGTACAAGGGAATATGGGAATACAGTAGACTTTAAGTGATAGTCAAATGTTTTAAAACTGGTTGTCTAGGTGACGTCTTTGAAATTCCGTTCTCTTTGTATGTCCAAGAGATAAAAATGAAGGTACAAGGGAATATGGGAATACAGTAGACTTTAAGTGATAGCGAATGTTTTAAAACTGGTTGTCTAGGTGACGTCTTTGAAATTCCGTTCTTTTTGTATGTCCAAGAGGTAAAAAATGAAGGTACAAGGGAATATGGGAATACAGTAGACTTTAAGTGATAGTCAAATGTTTTAAAACTGGTTGTCTAGGTGACGTCTTTGAAATTCCGTTCTCTTTGTATGTCCAAGAGATAAAAATGAAGGTACAAGGGAATATGGGAATACAGTAGACTTTAAGTGATAGCGAATGTTTTAAAACTGGTTGTCTAGGTGACGTCTTTGAAATTCCGTTCTCTTTGTATGTCCAAGAGATAAAAAATGAAGGTACAAGGGAATATGGGAATACAGTAGACTTTAAGTGATAGCGAATGTTTTAAAACTGGTTGTCTAGGTGACGTCTTTGAAATTCCGTTCTCTTTATATGTCCAAGAGATAAAAACTGAAGGTACAAGGGAAAATGGGAATGCAGTAGACTTTAGGTGATAGACAAATGTTTTAAAACTGGTTGTCTAGGTGACGTCTTTGAAATTTCGTTCTCTTTATATGTCCAAGAGATAAAAACTGAAGGTACAAGGGAAAATGGGAATGCAGTAGACTTTAGGTGATAGACAAATGTTTTAAAACTGGTTGTCTAGGTGACGTCTTTGAAATTTCGTTCTCTTTATATGTCCAAGAGATAAAAACTGAAGTTACAAGGGAAAATGGGAATGCAGTAGACTTTAAGTGATAGACAAATATTTTAAAACTGGTTGTCTAGGGGACGTCTTTGAAATTCCGTTCTCTTTATATGTCCAAGAGATAAAAACTGAAGGTACAATGGAAAATGAGAATGCAGTAGACTTTAAGTGATTGTCAAATGTTTTAAAACTGGTTGTCTAGGTGACGTCTTTGAAATTTCGTTCTCTTTATATGTCAAAGAGATAAAAACTGAAGGTACAAGGGAAAATGGGAATACAGTAGACTTTAAGTGATAGACAAATATTTTAAAACTGGATGTCTAGGTGACGTCTTTGAAATTCCGTTCTCTTTGTATGTCCAAGAGATAAAAGGTGAAGGTTCTAAGACACACGGTGGTGAATTTTTTTGTAGGTGTTAAGCTTGCGGAAAAATGTAACGTATTTCGTTTGTTGTTACGTGAAAGCGAATAACTAAGCTGATGCTAAATTTGCTCCTTCATAAATGCTGATAATGAATTTATACATTTTCTCTCAGAGGTACACACCGTCCGTACAGCTTGACGCAAGTTTGCCTTGCATAATGTACGAACAGCGAACTTTGTGAGATTTTCCAAGGAATTAAGCACTTTAAGCACATAGAAAGTACTTAACGGTTCTAAACCAGCAGTTTTAATGGACTAAGTGCTGTGTTACTTAGGGGAATGGTTCAGGTGGGTTCGTCTGATGCCCGAATTCGGGATGTCCAGGTTCCATTCCCGTGGCCGGCCTACGCGACATATGGCTTTTTCCGGGGGTTTCCGGGTTACCAGTTGATTGCTGGGTAGGTTAATTACATTCTCTGAATTTCGAGTCCTTGCATTTTATCTTCATTATCATTTATCTCATCTGGTGGTCTTTTTCAGTGTCGGCGGGTGTCTCGGCGGTGCATTTTATTTATAGTAAAATGTTGCTCCTCTGGTAGGACGGTTTATTCTTGGATTCCATTGTCAACCTTACTCCCTCGTGAGCGCTGCGGACCCCTAGTATACGTGGTACCTCTGGCGTTACTAGACGAACCTTGGGCCGAACATTCGAGCCCCTCCCTTTGGGAGTTGTTCGGATTGGGTTGGTCTCGGAGGGGCAGTGGTTCCCGGTACGCCTGGGTGACCGGGTACGTCTCCGGACGGGGTTGAATGTATGTGTAGTGTTTAACGCCCGCTTTTACTACATACGGCACCGCAGGTGGTGACACTGATGATACATGAGATGAAGATGGAGCACCGGTGGAATAAGATGGTGGGGGAAACCGGAGTTCCCGGAGAAAACCCGCCCCAGCGCCGTGTTGTCCATCACAAATCTCACTTTGCGGTCGCCTGGGATCGAACCCAGGCCGCCTTGGTGAGAGCCAAGCGGTCTAACCACTGAGCCATGGCGCGGCTAGGACGGGGTTGAGGGAAGCCATTTATATTCCCGGGTAGTAACCTGCATAGCTAGTAGAGGGCGTGCTAGATCGCCAGGCGGACCCACCGAGAACATATCGGTAGCCTTCAACTTTTGGTTTTTGCGCGCGTAAGTGGCGTATCCACTTCCATCCCGTCTTGTGTCCTTAGACCAGATGGGGGGGGGGCTTGTTAGTAATCTAGGTCTTGCCCTATTGAAAGCCCCACGGAGGACGGCGGGCACCCTTTGGGACAGCTCGGATACTCTCCCTGGTTGAAAGAGGCCCGGGACTTGGTCATACGGGTCCAGGACTAACGGGAGCAGAACTTATGGACTCAACTCTCAACTGTCATCCTTGCTCCTACGAGACGTGTCCGTAAAATAAGGTGTCCAATTTTATTTAATATAGAAAACATGTTTATTGCCAGTGAATGTTACATTGATGGAAAGGCGGAACTTACAGCTATTTTTGAACGTAATCACCATTGCGATCGATGCACTTTTGCATGCGCTGTGGCAGTTTTTTGTTTTTGTCATTGCACTCTCCCGCCAAGTTGCGCAGGTAGCGCTCAACCTCGTTTTTCAAATCATCGTCGGTCTGGAAATGTGTTCCATCCAGGTGTGACTTCAACTCAGGAAACAGATGATAATCACTAGGTGCTAAGTCTCGACTGTGGGGGAATGGGTGAGGATGTCCCATACGAACTGGATCAGGAGATCAGACGTAGCATGTGCAGTATGGGGACGAGCGTTGTCATGATGAAAAGTCACTCCCTTCGTCACATTCCCCTCCTTCGATTTTGAATGGCACGCCGCAAATTTTTTAAAGTCTCACATTAGTTAGCGGCGTTTAATGTTGTGTCAGTAGGCATGAACTCGCACAACAATACACCTTTTCTGTCCCAGAACACAATAGCCGGCAGAAAATGTCTGTTTGAACTTTCACGGCTTCGGCGAATTCGAATGCCGCCACTGACGAGAACGTTCTCTAGTTTCTGGTGTTATGTAGTGCACCCAGGTTTCATCACCAATGTCAATTGAATGCAACAATTCCTCGCCCTGTTCTGCATAGCGCTGCAGGAATCGGTGGGCCGCTTCAACACGTTGCCTTGAGCATTTAGGGGACCCACGTCGCACACACCTTGTGATAATGCAAATGTTCGGTCAAAATCTTGTCAATCGTAGTCTTACAGACTTCAGGGATAAGTTCGCACAGATCGTCAACTGTCACACGCCGATCTTTAAACATTTCTTGCTCCACTTTTGCAATTGTTTCGGCTGAAACCGAAGGCCGACCGGAACGCTGTTCGTCATGGACGTCTGTACGCCTGTCTTTGAACTCTCTGCCCCACTTTCGCACATTTTTGATGTACATGCACTGTATCTCATAGACTTCGCATAACTGACGATGAATTTCAGTGGGGGTAGTGCCCTTGGCACTCAAAAAAAAAAAAAAAAAAAAAAAAAAACGAATCACCACAAGCAACACGCACTTGGCGGCGGAAGTAATAGGAAGCTTCATCGCAAACGGCTGCCCAGCCAAAACTAATGGTTGCAACGGCTTCGCTGTGGCGGGGATTTGAAGGGGTGAAGCCAAGCTACACGCCAGTGTTGCCGGATCTCGTGTAATAGCGTTCCTCACGACTCCAGCGTTTTGGAGACCTTATTTTACGGATACCCCTCGGGAATGAGGCTGGACCACACACTGCTTAAAATGTGTGTAACATCGGCGAAGTGGTGTAAACGCGGAAGGTGCTAGGGCGATTGAAATAGTTCAACGGGCGTTTAATGATGGTAAATTGGAGGGACAAATAGCTTGAACTCAAGTACCAGCTCCATACGAAGAAGCCTCTGAAAAGTCAGGGAGTAGTAATTGGTTGTTATTCCGTAGAATACCTCCCTGGGGTCTGATGAAGTTGGTACGGGAATTGGTAATCCTGGGATACCCAGATCTCGATTGGGTGCCTCTGGTTGGTGAGAGAGCTAATGCTAAACACCCAACCAAGGTCCACATCCGTGTTTGAACTTGATCTGAGATAAATGAAATACAGAGTAAATCCAAAGCAGAGCCAAAGTGGAACCAGAGCAAAGCTAGAGCAGAGAAAGAGGAAAGTCAGAGTGAAGCCAAAGCAAAGTTAAACCAGCAGACCAGCAGAAGTTGCGAGTCGTACAGGTTTAGCTGGGCGGGTTGTTTGCTTCCAACCACCTAGCCGCTAAGAGCGGCTTTATCTGGGCAATATAAAAGAATCGTTTACATCTCAGGCGGTTGTCTTGGGCAGTAGTATATCTAGCCAAATGTGGGTGCAAGTGCACCTGGGGTTGTGTGCCCAGTGCTGACTGCGCTCTTCCGCCTGCCTGTGAGATATCTGAGCACAGCTCGCTTGATAAGCTAGAGGGAAAGGAAGAATGTTAAAGCATAGTTTATAACAAGCCATTTCTGGGCTTGGGGGTTTAGTGTCAGGGAAAAGTGGCCCTACTCAATTTAGTTACCCGAAGCTTCTTTGGGCAGCGGGTAACTAGGTCTTCGGCGAGGAACCCTATGGTCGTAACGGCCAAGTGTATTCACCAGGTTATTGGGATGAGTGCCTAGCATATTGTAGATGGTACGGGATCTCTCCCACACCACGTCTACAATATATGAGCCTCCGGAGTGGGTGTTAAGGATATGAGACGGGAATCTACGTCCAGTATCTTAGATAATTCACAGTGCCCTGTTCTGGACGTGCAGTAGTCCGCGAATGGTGGTCGGAGCCGCTGATCCCCAGACTTCGCAGCCGTACAGAATCAGGGGCGGGATAATCGTTCGAGACAGGCGTAGTTTGAGGTGTGTTGGCATTGTGGATTTAAAAATAGGGTACAACTGCCTAAGTGCTGCATGTCCTTGTCCGGTTTTGACCCTGACGTGAGGAGTGTAGGTGAGGCCGCGATCGAGGAGGACACCAAGGTATTTGGCAGAGGTAACCCAGGAGATTTACCTCTGTCCCAACCTCAGTGGCCAATGCGGTCGCCTAGCTCGGACCTTAGCCATGAGACGAGTGGAGCTCTCCCCTGGGCTAATGGCCATCCTTCATCTCTCACTCCAACGGCCGATGGCTCGGAGGTAGCGCTGCAGCGGAGGATAGCAGTGTCGTAGGTTCTTGTTACGCACCATTATGAGGACGTCGTCGGCACATTGGCACATAACACTCTGTGGTTCCAAAGGGAAGTCAGACATGTAGGCCGCAAAGAGTAGCGGGGACAGAACACTGCCTTGCGGGACTCCTGCGGCTATGGGTCTGATTAATGACAGCCGTCCTTCCACTCTCACCTTGAAAGTGCGGTCTCTGAGGAAATTGCTAATCAGGGCGAGATAGGGAGGAGGTATATTGGCCTCCCTGAGCTTGTACAGTAGGCGTTGGTGCCAAAGGATTTTTCTACGTCCAGCAGTGCCGCGACTGTCTTGAGGTTTTCCTGGAATTCCAGGGCCGTCCTCTCGGTCAGTCGCAGCAGCTGCAGGGTTGTGGAGTGTCCATGACGAAACCCAAACTGGTGATCGGGTAGGAGCTGCCTTTCCTTGAAGTGAGGGGTCAGCAGGGATAGGAGCAACCGCTCAAACAGATTTGAGACGGTTGGGAGAAGACTTATGGATAGATAGCTGGAAGGAAAAACCGTATCCATGCCGGGCTTCAGGATGCACACCACTCTCGGCTCCTTCCAGCTTGCTGGAAAATTGCGGAGGGGGAGGCACGCATTGAAAATCGGTGTCAAGTGGATGATGGCCCTCTTGGGAAGACGTTAGAGCATAAGAGCGCTCCAAAGCGGTGGTTTCCAAAACAATTCTCCAGGGCCTCCCTGATGTCCTTGGGCGCCGACGTTGTCTGTACCGCGATCAGAACTTCTGCGGCCCGTCCCTGGAGGCTGGCTATGAGCTGTGCGGCCTCTTCCTCTGGTGACCACTTGTTGGGTTTGGCCACCGTGTCGAACTGACGGCGGAAGACTTCGAAAGTTGTCGCGCCGTCGTATTTAGGCGGTTTGACGCGCACAGATGTTGTGTCGCCTCCCGGTGCGTCGACCTTTAAATCCTTTAACCTCCTACCGACAACGTCCTCCACCATGGCGTTCAGGGACTTTGTGTTGCCTTCGGCCTTTCCCTCCAGGTCGTTAACGTGGCTCGCCAGGTCTTCGGTGCGCTCGTCCACTTGACCCATCCGCTTGCCCAGCTCCGTGACGTCATCCCTCACGCTGGTCAACTGCTCTTCAAGCTTTGTGGCGAGGGCCTCGTTTGCCTCTTTCATCTTCGTGGTCAATTCGGTCATATTCTCGGCCAGGCTATCGTTCGCCGTTGTCATTTCCTTCAGTTCCGCGACCAGGTTGTTGTTTGCCGTTTCCGTCTTCGCTGTTAATTCGGCCTTCATTTCTTCCACCTTCTCGGTGATGTTGTCGTTAGCCGTCTTCATTTCTTCCATTTTCTGTAGAATGTTTTCCAATGTATAATGTATTATATATATATATATATATATATATATATATATATATATATATATATATATATATATATATATATATATATATATATATATATATAATGACAGAGTCTACCGCCAGGTTTTCGCTGAAGAATCGCAAGGGAAAAACCTTTACAAAGCGGCGAAAAAAAGAATTGTGCTGCATGTGTTTAATGCACTCACAGAGAAGAATCCGTCTTTGTCAGTGAGAGAAGTCGAACAGCTGTGCTCTGAACTTACATGTGTAGGAACATCGTGACATGAAATTCAGACAACAGGAAAGCTTATCACTCCAGGGGCGATATTGCTGTGTGGCGAAGAGGTTATTTAAGGACAATCAGACTGTACCGAGATACAAATCACAAAATATTCTACCTTGACGAGACTTGGGTGAATGAAGGACACACGACAAGTATGGCGTGACACGACTGTTAAGACTGAAAGACAAGCATTTTTGCAAGGTATGTGTGCTGGTTTTAAAAATACCTCCAAAAAGGCCCAAGGCCTTACATTATAAACTTGTTCCAGTTTCATTGCTCATTCATTCAGTTTCAACTTGCTCAGTTTCATTATAAACTTGTATTTTTGCATGCCTTCATATTCTTATTTGTATGATTTTATCTATCTTGCTGGCAATTATTATGACGTTTATTGCAGGTTTAAATGTAACGGGAAGGCACCGCCTATGGCCTATGGCGCGAAAGCATTAGCCAATTAGGATGAGGGGGAAGTTGGTTGCACGCGGAGTGATACATGTCAGCGGGGCAAGGTTATATGAAACAGAGATTAGATATTTCCGGAACAAACAAGGCATCTAATGACATAATCCGAATATTCTATCACCTTCCAGAAACGTGAAACCCTATCTGGACCGGCAAGTCCTTTATCTCTGTGATACTGTTTATTTGCCGGCTCTTTGTTTTCACACTGCCCGCCTATCAGCTCCTTTGTGTAAACAAGCCGCGCTGTCGTAGATAACGGGTTCGCGACAGTAAGTTAAGTCAAAGAAAGGGTAGGACAGTGAAATACAGGTTTTGAAAGGGCGATGATGACCTTTGAGTTGAGCGCCCGTAAATGCAAATAATTGTCGCGAACTCGTTATCTACGACAGCGCGGCTTGTGTACACAAAGAGTCGGCAAATAAAGATAGCGAGGGGATAAAAGGCTGGCCGGCACAGATAAAGTTATGCGGCTGGAAGGTTCGGGTTTCGTCTAGTGACAGAACATTCAATTTTTTTGTTTATTGCAGGAATATCTAGTGATATCAGTGAGGTATATGACGCGAGCAACATTTGTAAAGTGTTATAACGGGAGTTGATGTAGTAAACAGATGTAATCAGAACGCTGTTTGTTGTGGTCGTCGACCTTGGTAGATTGTGATTGTGTACGAGGGGGGGACCCAAAAGAAACAGGATTGTTGTCATGAAAACCTTATTGATCAACCTTTTTACAAAATTACTTCAGTCACCTTCAAAATACTCTCCATTAAATGCGATGTACTTGTCAAGTCTCTTTTCCCACTGTTGGAAGCATGTTTGGAACTCTTCAAGTTTGATATTTTCTATTGCCCTTTGCGAAGCTGCTTTTACCACCTCCACATCGTCATAACGATCCCCTTTTAGCGTTTTTTTCATTCGTAGAAATAGGAAAAAGTCACACGGGGCTAGGTCCGGCGAATAGGGAGCGTGCGAAACGACAGACCACCTCTGAGTTACCAAATATTGGGTCACTCGTAAGGCCGTGTGTGCTGGAGCGTTTTCGTGATGCAGAAACCAGTCACCTGATCGCCGAAGTTCCGGGCGTTTTCTCCTCACATCCTCTCGCAGACGCCTTAAAACATCCAAGTAAAAGTGTTGGTTAACAGTCTGGTCAGGAGGTACGAATTCCCGATGCACAATTCCACGAACATCAAAAAAGACAATGATCATCGTCTCACATTTGACCTCACTTGTCTTGACATGTGCAGTATCACCTGCCACTGCAATGGAGATAACACGCGAGGAACAATGTGCGGCTTTGAAATTCTGCTTTCGTCTCAACAAATCTTCAGTTGAGGCCTATAAAATGTTACAGGAGGCCTATAGAGGGTCGTTTCTTCCCTACAGCACAGCTCGAAGGTGGTTTAAAATGTTTAAAGAGGGGAGACAATGAATTTGAAAGGAAGGTGGACCCGGTGCTCCAGTTACTGCTCTTACGGAAGAAAACATCAACACTGCTGCTGCCATTGTGAGAGAGGATCGACGAATTACCTAAAGATCACTTTCTGAAATACTGAACATTTCATTGGGTGCCGCCCACACGTTGGTGACAAACATTACATATGAGACGTGTTTGTGCGCGATGGGATCCAAGACTGTTGATTCCCGAACAAAAGGACATTCGCATGTAGGTCTGCACGCAGTTAAAGTTGATGTTAGAGGAAGATCCGGAGTTTCTTTCAAACGTAATCACTGCTGATGAAACTTGGCTACATCATTTTGATCCTGAGAGCAAACAGCAAAGCTCAGTGTGGAAATCTCCTTCATCACCAATACCCCCCAAAGAAGCAAAAGTGGTTGTTTCTGCTGGGAAAGTTATGGTCATCTCATTTTTTGATATTCGTGGAATGGTTTATCAGCATGTTGTACCTGCACACACATCAGTAACTGGACAATACTACAGGGATGTCCTGAAAATATTGTAACTCCATATCAGGCACAAAAGACCACATTTCCATGAAGCAGGCTGGATGCTGCACCACGATAATGCGCAGCCTCATATTGTCAATGTTGTTGCTGAATATCTTGCAAAAATCAACGTGAAGTGCATCCCTCACCCTGCCCATAGTCCGTATTTAGCCCCATGTGACTGTTTTCTATTCCCTAACTTGAAGAAACGCCTTCGTGGGAGGAATTGTCCATCATCAGAAGCAGTGGTGAAGGCTGCGGAGGCGATTTTGAAGGATCTCTCAAAAATGGTTTCCAGCATGTCTTTGATGACTGACAGAAACTTTGGGACAAGTGCATCACATCCAGGGGAGACTATTTTGAGAAGGACCATCAAAATTATGAGGATGAGTAAATGTACGTTTTCAAAAAGAAATTGTGATCATTGTTTATTGAACATCCCTCGTAACATGGCATACTAAATTAAAAACACGTCAACGTCGTTACAAACGTTTAATTTTCTATCACTTCCTTTCGCAAAAATCTCTGCCTCGTAGCACCAACTCCTCCTCATTCTGAATTATCTTGTATAATTGGTTATTACTACACAACAAATGCATATCTTTTAAAAACCCACAGTTTATATCAGTTCAATTGTTATAAGGTGAATAATATCTAAGATGTTCATTGTTGAAATTCAAAGTCGTGTGCATCATGTAGTGTTACTGAAAATGACGAGTATTCAGAGAGTGTTCCTTGGTAAGATTAGTCTGGAGTGGAGAGGTGATTTTGTGTCGCTTGCTGAATTTAAATATGTATCTTGTACCTTATAAAATTACTAAATTGTTGATCAAATTACTAAATTTGATTACTAAATTTGTTGATCCGTGTTTTGCGATGTTTTGTGCTTTTCGCCCCTATTCCCCTAACTATCTACGTGGCATGATTTGCTTGTAGGTACGAGGAGGGACCCAAAAGAAACCGGAATCTGAGGGCGCTGCCACTCGTAGATATAGTGCAGGGTTCTCATGCTAGAAAGTGTTAGTAGAGACCTTCATAAAACATCTGTGCAGACGGCGTCAGTGTAGAGCTGAACGTGCAAGTGTGGTATTGTGTTTCTCTGACTGTTGGCGGGTTACCTCTGCGAAGTCGTTATGGCAAATTTAAAAGAACAAAGAATGTGTGTGAAAAACTACAACGGAGATACGCCAAATGCTTCAGGAAGCTTTCCAGGAGGACGCTATGAGCCGCATACAAGTTTTCGAGTGGTTTTGGGCGCTTTAAACGTGGTGAGATGTGTGTTGAAGACCAAGCTCGTTCTGAACGCCCTTCAACATCGCGAAATGAGGAGAACATTGAAAAGTTCCGCCAAAAGATCAACGAGTATCGTCGCCAAACGGTCTATCAAATTTCAGCAGCGACAGGAATCAGTTGGGGCTCATGCCAGCGGATTTTGAGGGAGGATTTGCACATGAGAGATGCCAAATAGTGGGTCACTCTTAAGGTGTGTGCTGGAGCGTTGTCGCCACACAGCACAGAGGTGTCGCAGAAGGGAGTCCTCCTCCGCAAAGGAGGGTCCTTCGACTTTTGCCATAATGTGACTAGGTCCCTTACTGGCATTATGAGAGTTTATTAAGTAATGATGGTGGGTTAGGGGTAGATGATAAATGTTCAAGGATAGTTTGGTTATTGAAGATGTAATTTGCTTATTAAGGATGTGCTAGGTATTGGCCCCTTACATGTCTCTCCTGGGTCCAGGTCGTATTCCCCAAGTCCTTGGATGAGGCTGTTGAAACTGGTTGGTAATTTTGAAAAGATGGAGTGGGGCAGTTGTAGGATGTAATCGAAAATTTTTGGAAAGGATAGGTCTAAGTGGATATTCTGGTTTGGGATATACCATTCGGCTGCAACTGCAGTCCCAAGGTAGCGGTTTTGAAGGACTTGGAGTTTGGAGAGGTGAGTTTTGGCTGCTGCACCCGACATTTGGCAGGCGTATTCATTGCCAGCCTTAATACCTGCTTGTAGAGCAGGAGCTTGTTGCGGAGAGCCATTGGCGACTTTCGATTATATAATGGATACAACATGGCCATCCTTTTGCTAGCTTTGTTAGCCACCGTTGTTAAGTGATCCTTCCATGTGAGGCGCATGTCTAAAAGCACACCTAGGTATGTTGCCTGTGTTGACCATGGTATTTCTGTACCACCTATACATAGGTTGACTACCTCCTGCAGCTCTCGTCAGGTGAAAGTGATTGCTTGAGATTTTGTGGCATTTAACTTTAACCGCCTAGTCACAAACCAGGTACACAACATATTAGCAAATGTCTGTACTCTTTGCACAGCTATTTCATGCCATTTTGACGCAGTTGTTATGGTGGTATCATTGGCAAACAGGTACAGGTTGCAGCCTCTTAGGGTTTGAAGGGTATTTATGTACGCCAGGAAAAGCAGGGGCCAAAGGACACCACCTTGTGGTACTCCTACATTTATGGTATAGGGTTGGGACAGGATGTCGTCTTTCATGACAACAAAGGTTCGGTTTTGTAGGTAATGATGTATGAGGTGTACAAGGTAAGATGTGATTTTGTATTGGATGAGGCGATGAAGGAGGCCTTCATGCCAGACAGAGTCGAAGACTCGGGAAATGTCAAGAATGAGAGCTGCAATATAGTGCCGATTGTCGTGATGCAGAAACTAGTCAGCTGATCGCCAAAGTTCCGGGCGTTTCCTCCTCACATCCTCTCGCAGACGCCTTAAAAAATCCAAGTAAAAGTGCTAGTTAACAGTCTGGCCAGGGGGTAGGAATTCCCGATGCACAATTCCACGAAAATCAAAACAGACAATGATCATCGTCTTCACATTTGACCTCACTTGCCTTGCTGTTTTTGGCTTTGGAGAGTTGGGTGTCCTCCACTGGCTTGATGCTTGCTTGGTTTCTGGGTCATACCCGTAACACCAACTCTCATCCCCTGTAGTGACTTTGTTCAAGAAGTTTGGATCACGAGCAATCTCTGTTTTCAAGTCCTGACACACATTCCTGCGGATGGTTTTGTACTCCTGTGTGAGAAGGTGCGGAACAAATTTAGCAGCAACACGTCTCATGTGCAAATCCTCCCTCAAAATCCACTGGCACGAGCTCCAACTGATTCCTGTCGCTGCTGAAATTTGGTCGATCGTTTGGCAACGATCCTCGTTGATCTTTTGGCGGACCTTTTCAATGTTCTCCTCATTTCGAGATGTTGAAGGGCGTCCAGAACGAGCTTGGTCTTCAACACACATCTCACCACGTTTAAAGCACTCAGACCACTCGAAAACCTGTGTGCGGCTCATAGCGTCCTCCTGTAAAGCCTCCTGAAGCATTTGGTGTATCTCCGTTGCATTTTTTTTAATCAGGAAACAAAATTTCACACACACTCTTTGTTCTTTTAAAGTTGTCATAACGACATCGCAGAGGTAATTCTGCCAACAGTCAGAGAAACACAACACCACACTTGCACGTTCAGCTCTACACTGACGGCGTCTGCGCAGCTGTTTCATGAAGGTTTCTACTAACACCATCTAGCGTAAGAACACTGCACTACGTCTACGAGTGGCAGCGACCTCGGAGTCCGGTTCCTTTTCGGTCACCCCTCGTCTGTGACGTAATTCTGCTGTAATCTGAAAGTGTATTTCTACGAAAATAAAGAACATTTAGAATTTCTGCAACTTGGACTTTTAATTTTACGAACCCACAAAAGTTACATTATCATTATTTCTTACAGCTACTACAGTATATTTGAATCAAAGAAAAAAGTACTAAAACTAAACTGTATTTAAAGAACATAATCACATTTTATTAAAAAGCTTTACGAATAATTACAAATCTGCTTATTCACGGTAAGATATTACAGGTAGTGCCATCTGTGAGCAGCAACACGTAGTAGTTTTGTCCCTGCAACTTTTTTAACGTAATTGCTCTTCTCTTAGCGGGAATGTCATGGGTAAGAATAAACTAATGGGATATACTGACAT
The DNA here is from genome assembly GCA_030765055.1 of Mantis religiosa. NCBI lineage: Eukaryota > Metazoa > Arthropoda > Insecta > Mantodea > Mantidae > Mantis > Mantis religiosa. The sequence continues at coordinate 143,176,359 of CM060958.1, read as the reverse complement.
GTTGTCAAACCAAAGCTTTGAATTTCACGGAAAATAGATCTAGAAGTACTTTGATTAAATAGCATTTTAACAGAGGTGTGCATATTTTATTGGTGCGCGCGTGCGTGTGTGTCACTTGTTATATGCCAAATTAACAATGTTGAATAAACTTTATATGTTTAGGATGTAACGGTAAGTTTTAGTTGGAAGTTATTATATGAATATCCAGTTCTAAATTATTGTTTTCTGATCTGACTATTAGTGGAACATTGCGGCACACCCGCATACCAGAGTTAAGTTGATTGGGTTCTAATTGGAGCTAGGAGTTCTCTTGTCCTCAGGTGAATGGTTGTAGGAAATGGATTTTGGTGGTTGTTGACTACTCAGTCGTGTTAATAACACTTTGTTGCAGATTATTTGGTTTAATTCCTACTAAGTTCTCTTATCGACTTGTATCGGTGACCACCTGTTAGTAAAATTCCTAACATAAATTCAATTTTACTGGAAACCCCGGATTAATTGTTTAAAGTTACTTCCGCGTGGTTTCTATTTCTTCTTCTTTATACGGCGACTACTTTGCTCTAATAAACTTCTAATGCTGCTTCCACTTATGCTGGTTGCGCTATTCTTAACTTTAACGTTTCGGCCTTATAAATCTAAGCTCCTCACTCCCGTAGGGGAGGGATTACATCCCCTTCAGCTGCCATGGTGTGGGCGCTGCGGACCCCTAGCACTCGAGGTACCTCTGACGTTACTAGAGGAACCTCGGGCCGAACATTCGAGCCCCTCCCTAATTGGGAATTGTTCGTGGGAGATCGGGTACGTCTCCGGACGGGGTTGAGGGAAGCCATTAATATTCCCGCGTACTAGCTTGTAGAAGCTGTGCTAGATCACCAGGTGGCCCTAACGAGGTCATATCGGTAGCCTTCCCATTTTGGTGTTGGCACGCGTAAATAGTGTGTCCACTTCCATCCCGTCTTGTGTCATTGGACCAGATGGGGGGGGGGACTTTAAGGAAAGCCCCATGGAGTGCACCGGGTGCCCTTTTGGGACAGCTCGGATACTCCCTGGTGAAAGAGGCCCGGGTCCTCTATGTATATTCGCTTCTACTTCTTAACGCGCATGAACACGTCCTTCCTGTCGTAGTATCAAACGTAGTTCAGTTCGAACCTTATTCTGATCTCCTCTCTAACTTTATCACATTACCAAACTAGCTCACCCTTCTAAAATCTTACATTATTATTGGTTTCTCGTTTATTTCGAATTTTCGCATTGGTTTGCAAACCTCATCTAACTCATTGACGTTCAGCCCACCCTGAGTTGGCGAACACCTACCATGGGCTCTCTGTAACGGTATCAAATCAGCGAAGTAAATCTCTTTAGCGTTTATGCTCAACTGCATTTTGAAAGCCCTTTGTCCCAACACATTCCTGGCTGGGAGTATACTATACTTCTCAGACATTGAACCTTTACTAGCATAAAGAAGGTAATGGCCCTTTCTTCCTGTCTCTCCGAAAAGTACAGATTTTTACAAGTACATTTTCTCTTCCTTGCCTGGATGCTAGCATATATGTTATATTAAATTATATTCTTCCCTTCTTATTCTTTAAGTCAACTGCTGTTTTAATCATTACTCTATCCATTCTAATTTCATACTATTATATCAACATTTTTATATTAGTTTAGCAAACCATTCTTATTACTTTATCTTCTTTTTTAATTATCTGATTTCGATCATTTCACCGCCTCCTAATCGCTGCCTGATACTGCGGTTACACCATGTAATGACAATATAGAAAAAAAAATGAACAGTTGCTAGGGAAGGAGGAAAATCAATAATCTTGCTTGATGGTGGAAGTGAAACGTCGCGGAGAATATAAAAGTTTTTGATAGTAACAGAATATAAATAATCTTCATAAAGATAAGTTCTGTAATCTTGGTGGTGGAAAGACGACGCGGGGAAGATAAAAAGTATTCATAGGGATGAGTGGACGTGCATGTGTGAGAAATTGTATGTAATTAACGGAAACTATTAAGGAAGTAAGGATTTATCTATATCCTGGAGGTAACATGCAATGACTGACTAGGAAACAAAGTTTGAATAAAATGTAATCCAGATTATTCAATTATATTGTATATTACAAAATTGGACTTATCCCAAAATTTTATTTATTTCACTTGTAACCACACCTGAAAACGAGACACCTCGTGACTCTTATTTAAGTAGACACAAGAATCAAGAACCAATTCAAACTACAACGAAAAAATCCTGTTACATCTGGCTTCCCGACCTGGATCTTCGAAACAGACAACGTGCATCCCATCTTCAACAAAGAAATCTGGTTACATTTGGTGCCCAACGTGGGGCGGAATAAGATGGAGGGAAATTAGAAACACTGCATGTGTAGCAGAATAGAAATCCGGTTACAAGGATAATCCTATAACAACTGAGAATGTATATCTTGAATTTTCTGTGAATGTTCTCAGAACATTCTCTTAATTCTAAATGACTTTTGTATAACTGATAAACTGTAAGAGATAGACAAAATATTACTACATAACGAATGTACATCTTGAATTTTCTGTGAATGTACTCAGAAGTTCTCTTTATTCTGAATGAATTTTGTATAACTGATAAACTGTAAGAGATAGACAAAATATTACTACATAACGAATGTACATCTTGAATTTTCTGTGAATGTACTCAGAAGTTCTCTTTATTCTGAATGAATTTTGTATAACTGATAAACTGTAAAGGATAGACAAAATATTATTACATAACAAATGTATATCTTGAATTTTCTGTGAATGTACTCAGAAGTTCTCTTTATTCTGAATGACTTTTGTATAACTGATAAACTGTAAGAGATAGACAAAATATTACTACATAACAAATGTATATCTTGAATTTTCTGTGAATGTACTCAGAAGTTCTCTTTATTCTGAATGACTTTTGTATAACTGATAAACTGTAAGAGATAGACAAAATATTACTACATAACAAATGTATATCTTGAATTTTCTGTGAATGTACTCAGAAATTCTCTTTATTCTGAATGACTTTTGTATAACTGATAAACTGTAAGAGATAGACAAAATATTACTACACAACAAATGTATATCTTGAATTTTCTGAGAATGTGCTCAGAAGTTCTCTTTATTCTGAATGACTTTTGTATAACTGATAAACTGTAAGAGATAGACAAAATATTACTACATAACAAAAGTATATCTTGAATTTTCTGAGAATGTGCTCAGAAGTTCTCTTTATTCTGAATGACTTTTGTATAACTGATAAACTGTAAGAGATAGACAAAATATTACTATATAACAAATGTATATCTTGAATTTTCTGTGAATGTACTCAGAAGTTCTGTTTATTCTGAATGACTTTTGTATAACTGATAAACTGTAAGAGATAGACAAAATATTACTACATAACGAATGTACATCTTGAATTTTCTGTGAATGTGCTCAGAAGTTCTCTTTATTCTGAATGACTTTTGTATAACTGATAAACTGTAAGAGATAGACAAAATATTACTACATAACGAATGTACATCTTGAATTTTCTGTGAATGTGCTCAGAAGTTCTCTTTATTCTGAATGACTTTTGTATAACTGATAAATTGTAAGAGACAGACAAAATATTACTACATAACAAAAGTATATCTTGAATTTTCTGAGAATGTGCTCAGAAGTTCTCTTTATTCTGAATGCGTTTTGTTTAACTGATAAACTGTAAGAGATAGACAAAATATTACTACATAACAAATGTATATCTTGAATTTTCTGTGAATGTACTCAGAAGTTCTGTTTATTCTGAATGACTTTTGTATAACTGATAAACTGTAAGAGATAGACAAAATATTACTACACAACAAATGTATATCTTAAATTTTCTGTGAATGTACTCAGAAGTTCTGTTTATTCTGAATGACTTTTGTATAACTGATAAACTGTAAGAGATAGACAAAATATTACTACATAACAAATGTATATCTTGAATTTTCTGTGAATGTACTCAGAAGTTCTCTTTATTCTGAATGACTTTTGTATAACTGATAAACTGTAAGAGATAGACAAAATATTACTTCACCGAATATAGATCTTGTTAAAACATACAATTTATGTTAAACACATTTTTATTATGTGAACGATTTTCAGAATACTCCATACTTATTCGCTTGAGATTTCCAATGTTTATGTTGTTTCTCAAACAGCAAGTCGTTATTCATATTTTTTATCTTTGGGACATATAAAGATAACGTAATTTCAAGGACCTCACCTAGACAACCAGTTTTAAAACATTTGACTATCACTTAAAGTCTACTGTATTCCCATATTTCCTTGTACCTTTATTTGTTATCTCTTGGACATACAAAGAGAACGGAATTTCAAAGACGTCACCTAAGCAACCAGTTCATGAACATTTGACTATCACTTAAAGTCAACTGTGTTCCTTTAACTACAATAAGATAATGTTTATTGTGAAGTAGATAGAGCAATAAGTGTTTGTGTATAAGAGAGAAGATAAAATGTTGGAGATGTACAGTATCCAGGGTAAAGAGTGTTGAAGAGAAAGTAATTTAAGGATACCTTGGCCATTAGTATAATGATAATAGGGGCAGCTAGCTTCTGCGTAATATGTACTTTCATAAACGGCCGTAAATTTCACATCCAATAAAATGTAAGTGATATTTCGTGCAGTCGCCTGCATTCTTAGAGTCTTTCCTGTAAATTAATCGCACACTTTGCCACCCGGAGTGAGGAACTCATTTAGAAGTAAACTGCAAAAGGCCATTATCTTCAAGCGGCAGTTTAAGTGAAGCACTACTGATGAAAAACGCTTCGGTATAACTCAATTTCAAATTAAGAACAATCTACGGAAGTGTCGTGTTGTTGGGTGAACGTAGAGTCCTTGGAAGGTCCTCGGTTCGGTTCCTGACAACCGAGACCCTTCATTGCTTATCATTGTCTAGAATTGTGCTTCCATGCTCGTGTTTTATTCTTGTCTGTTCGTGGGGTTAGACATTTTCGGGCGTAAAAATCCTTACCGTAGCTTCCTTGGAGAGGGAAGTAAAGCTCGTGGTCCCGTATCGCATATTTACTACACGTAAAGGGACTTCAGAGAGGTATCTGAACAAAATGAAGCTGTCTTTAGTCATACTGACCACCCAACATATCAAAAAGTTTTGTTTTATAAGCAAAAATACACTTAGCGTATCTTGCTGTCAATAGATGGCACCACCTGTAATATGTCATCGCGACGAAGGAAAGGCTTAAATATTTATAAAGTTCTGTAACAAAATAGGATTATGTTCTTTGTATGTTGCTTAGATTTAATCGCTCTTTATTGTGTGAAATCAAGCACCTCTTTCAGTGCATACATAAACAATGTCATATCAACAAATAATTAAATGTGAGAAAGGAAATCTTCCGAAGTAGATATATATTTACGGCTTTTCCAAATATTTTTATTGGTAATTAAAATTGCTCGAATCATGATCAGGAATTTTTCTTTAGTATTATAATGAAATAATATGTAATGGTCTTCTCTACATGCTAATCTCTGATTCGCTAGGTCAGGGGTTCAAATCGGGCGGTGGATTGTCTTTCTTAGTAAGACTTTAGTTGGGACGGAAAGGAAAGTCGGTGGTCCCGTGTTTTAGATTTGCGGCATGTACACCTTACCTCAAACAGGCCTCTGTGCAAACTTAAGCGGTATTTCACCCCAGTTAAATGTCAAAAAGATTTTCAAGAAAATTACAGGCCCCATATCACCATTAACGTGGAAACCCTAAGAGAAAAATGATATCTTAGTACTGACATAACCAACATTACCGGCGTGAAGTAAAAATGGATGAAGGTATTGAAAGCATGACGTAATGTGGGACTGGGCCATGATGCTACGGCAGACTTGAAGCTGTCGGACCGGTTCGAGCAGGCCACGCGTGGCTGGCTGCCTCTTCCACAAAAAGACACCGTGTTTTGTTTTAGCCCCGCGAGCTACAAAAGCGCTGCAAGGTGTTCCCAGCTCCTGATACAGAGGAGGATTTTCCCAACGGGCTACACTTTCAGTTCAAGGGCAGCCACACTCTGGTCGCGTGGGACCATTGCTCGCGTGGCCTCTCTGCTCTCCATTCATTTTACTTTTGCTCCACTCTCCTACTTGCATTCAGACTCTTTCTGGTACACTTATTTCTCTAACAACTTCAAGATAAATATCGTCTTATTGTAGTTACAAGGCAATACAGTAGACTTTAGCTGATAGTCAAATGTTTTAAAACTGCTTGTCTAAGTGATGTCTTTGAAATTTCGTTCTCTTTGTATGTCCAAGAGATAAAAAATGAAGGTAAAAGGGAATATGGGAATACAGTAGACTTTAAGTGATAGTCAAATGTTTTAAAACTGGTTGTCTAAGTGATGTCTTTGAAATTTCGTTCTCTTTGTATGTCCAAGAGATAAAAAATGAAGGTAAAAGGGAATATGGGAATACAGTAGACTTTAGCTGATAGTCAAATGTTTTAAAACTGCTTGTCTAAGTGATGTCTTTGAAATTTCGTTCTCTTTGTATGTCCGAGAGATAAAAAATGAAGGTAAAAGGGAATATGGGAATACAGTAGACTTTAAGTGATAGTCAAATGTTTTAAAACTGGTTGTCTAAGTGATGTCTTTGAAATTTCGTTCTCTTTGTATGTCCAAGAGATAAAAAATGAAGGTAAAAGGGAATATGGGAATACAGTAGACTTTAAGTGATAGTCAAATGTTTTAAAACTGGCTGTCTAGCTGACGTCTTTGAAATTTCGTTCTCTTTGTATGTCCAAGAGATAAAAAATGAAGGTAAAAGGGAATATGGGAATACAGTAGACTTTAAGTGATAGTCAAATGTTTTAAAACTGGTTATCTAAGTGACGTCTTTGAAATTTCGTTCTCTTTGTATGTCCAAGAGATAAAAAATGAAGGTAAAAGGGAATATGGGAATACAGTAGACTTTAAGTGATAGTCAAATGTTTTAAAACTGGTTATCTAAGTGACGTCTTTGAAATTTCGTTCTCTTTGTATGTCCAAGAGATAAAAAATGAAGGTAAAAGGGAATATGGGAATACAGTAGACTTTAAGTGATAGTCAAATGTTTTAAAACTGGTTGTCTAGGTGACGTCTTTGAAATTACGTTCTGTTTGTATACCCAAGAGATAAAAAATGAAGGTAAAAGGGAATATGGGAATACAGTAGACTTTAGGTGATAGTCAAATGTTTTAAAACTGGTTGTCTAGGTGATGTCTTTGAAATTACGTTCTGTTTGTATATCCAAGAGATAAAACATGAAGGTACAAGGGAATATGGTAATACAGTACACTTTAAGTGATAGTCAAATGTTTTAAAAGTGATTGTGTAGGTGATGTCTTTGAAATTACGTTCTCTTTGTATGTCCAAGAGATAAAAAATGAAGGTAAAAGGGAATATGGGAATACAGTAGACTTTAAGTGATATTCAAATGTTTTAAAACTGGTTGTCTAGGTGACGTCTTTGAAATTACGTTCTCTTTGGATATCCAAGAGATAACAATGAAGGTAAAAGGGAATATGGGAATACAGTAGACTTTAAGTGATAGTCAAATGTTTTAAAACTGCTTGTCTAAGTGACGTCTTTGAAATTTCGTTTTCTTTGTATGTCCAAGAGATAAGAAATGAAGGTAAAGGGAATATGGGAATACAGTAGACTTTAAGTGATAGTCAAATGTTTTAAAACTGGTTGTCTAGGTGACGTCTTTGAAATTACCTTCTCTTTGTATGTCTAAGAGATAAAAATGAAGATACAGGGGAATATGGCAATACAGTAGACTTTAAGTGATAGTCAAATGTTTTAAAAGTGATTGTGTAGGTGACGTCTTTGAAATTACATTCTCTTTGTATGTCGAAGAGATAAAAAATGAAGGTAAAAGGGAATATGGGAATACAGTAGACTTTAAGTGATAGTCAAATGTTTTAAAACTGGTTGTCTAGGTGACGTCTTTGAAATTACGTTCTCTTTGTATGTCCAAGAGATAAAAAATGAAGGTAAAAGGGAATATGGGAATACAGTAGACTTTAAGTGATAGTCAAATGTTTTAAAACTGCTTGTCTAAGTGACGTCTTTGAAATTTCGTTCTCTTTGTATGTCCAAGAGATAAAAAATGAAGGTAAAAGGGAATATGGGAATACAGTAGACTTTAAGTGATAGTCAAATGTTTTAAAACTGGTTTTCTAGGTGACGTCTTTGAAATTACGTTCTCTTTGGATATTCAAGAGATAAAAAATGAAGGTACAAGGGAATATGGGTATACAGTAGACTTTAAGTGATAGTCAAATGTTTTAAAACTGGTTGTCTAGGTGACGTCTTTGAAATTCCGTTCTCTTTGTATATCCAAGTTGCAAGGAAAGCTATATTTGACTATCACTTAAAGTCTACTGTATTCCCTTGTAACTACAATAAGATAATGTTTACCTTGAAGTAAATAGAAGAATGGATGTTCGCACTAGAGTAGAAAAAAAATCACATTGCAGAACTTAGGATTTTTAAGGATATCTTATGGAGATAACAGAGAATTTAGAGTTGTGTCAACTTCTAGGGTTATTAACAATAGGAGCAGGGAAGGCAGGAGGTTAATGCCCAGGAGCCTGGACCTTCCTCCCATTTCCGGGAGAAGAATTGCCCCATTAAAGTGAATTGAGAAGGAGAGCAAAGTACATAAGAGAAGTTGAGCTACAAATAAGTCAAAAAGAGCAAGCGAGAATCCAGGTTACATCTGCTGAAGTTTCAGACATCCCGTCCTGGGTTTGACCCGAGTTTCGGGTTTTATTTGTTCACTAGGTATTGGAAGCTTTCCTTTTCACATCTTCCAGTCCTTCCAGTCGTTCCAGGGGGGGGGGGTGTCGATGATGTTCGAGTGTGGTGTAGTTGTGTGATGAAATTGGCTGGTTGCAAGGCGCAGTCGTGGTACTTTCTGAAGTCACTAGAAATACGCCTGTTCGAATATTCGATCTTGTCGTTTCTATGTTATGAACATACTTGTAATCAAACTTATGAGTTTTTATGAAATGAATGTAAAACAGCCTAATATTATTGCCGTGATGAAAATATTTGATACTTAGGAATTCGGTTCAGTTATAACTATTGATGGCCGAACTGAGCGAGGCGAATCTTTACCACATCCTTACCACTTTTGATGGATAATGGATATGTGTACAAAGGCGCTGAACTGCAGCGGTCATCAGCGCCCTTTGAGACAGTCAGCTGGTCTCAACCAAGTCCGCTAAGTCACAGGACACGTTTTGAGGTCCTCCCTCAAAGTGGCGGCTGCTGACTTCTGCTGCTTTTTCCGACGCTACTCGATGATTTTTTGTGACGAGGTGTGCCTCGGCTGCATCAGGAACTTACGAACACACATGAGCAAGGACTCATCTGTGCCGGATTGGCTACAGGGTTCGGAGATCCAGGGTCAAATGGACAGGTGGGAGGCTCAAAGTAGACGTCGGAGACACAGTCATAAATACCTTTTATTGTTGCCACACGCACATGATCGTCAGATACTGTGGATATCTTTCGGCTAATGTCCTCGGCTTGCTGGATTTCGCAGGAACGAATAATACCTTTTTTTTTAACCCTCGCGGTCGGATTTCACGTTCTCGTGTTTCTCACACTTGGAATCTACGGCCATTTTAAACGCGAGGATCTAAACTCGACGAGCGCAGATTTTGCCTGTTATGGTCAGTCGACAAGTGGGGGGTTTCTGTACGTTTTACGAAATATTTATACTGAACTAAGCCTCCCCATGGCGTCAGCTCATCTAAAACACCATTGGCCGAGTTTTGGCGCTACACATAGCGTTGGTGGTGTTCTGCCTTCTGATAGGCTGCCAAACATCGGCTGATGCCTATTTGTTTCCCGGTTTCTCACACTTTCTTCTAAAACAGACGTGGCTCTGGGTCCTTGAACCCTAGCATATACAAAAGTTGCTCCCATTAGGTTCGGCTGACAATGGTTGCAGGTAAATAAACCTCTCCCCTTTACAGAACTTCAGCTGCCAACAAGCCGAGAACATTTTACATGTGTAGACATATCTGAAAAATGGTATATGTAATTAAACCATACATAGAACTTAATATACGTAAATACTCTACAGACCATATATATAGGATTACATAATAATTATTTAATTATTAATTATTTCCGGAAGTTTCCGCCTCACCTTACAAAAACCAATTCATGGCAACAGCCAGATATAAATTATTCAAAATTTAAAAAAAACAGATCAAAACAAAATAATAAGCCCAAATGGGTAAAAAAAATTAAAACTATAATTACCAATAAAATACCAAAAGGCATAAAAATTACTACCTTCAATATCAACTTTCCATGACAAAAGCTACCTGCCCAGTGGTGGTCGAACCAATTTGTTCATTTTCTTTGGGGCAGGGCTAGGACTTTCAGTAGGATTTTCCTGCCTTTTCCTCACTGTCGTTTGGGCAGTGAGGACAGTATTCACCCGCTCCACCTCCTCAATGGAGGAGGGCGGTTTCCGTACTGGTAACTTGGAATCCAGTCTCTCGACAGGATCGGAAGCTGCGACCGGTGAAGACGATCGGCGTCCTCTCCAGATGTTGCCGGAGATGTTCGCGGACTATTGTGCTGGCTAGCTTTCCTTTCACTGGCCTCAATATTTTCCTTGAGGAAGACCGTTCGGTCATACGAGGTCTTAAATATCCTTGGCGATACATTATACATTACTGGTTCACACGTTCTATATGTAAATGCTTTCGGCGGTGACTTGGCTGAATACTTCTTCTTAGGACTGGACTTGGTCGGCGCGCTCATTGTTGTTCGTGCTGGTGTTTGTTGCTTTGGCTGTGATCCTGGTGTTCCCGTAGGGGAAGGGATCCGTCCCTTTCAGCTGCCAAAGTGCGGACGCTGCGGACCCTTAGCACTCATGGTACCTCTGACGTTACTAAAGGAACCTCGGGCTGAACATCTGAGCCCCTCCCTGATAGGGAGTTGTTCGGATTGGGTTGGACTCGAGGGGGCAGTGATTCCCGATACCCGTGGGAGATCGGGTACGTCTCCGGACGGGGTTGAGGGAAGCCATATACTCTCGCGTACTAGCCAGCATAGCTAGTAGAAGGTGTGTTAGATCACCAGGCGGCTCCACCGAGGTCATGTCGGTAGTCTTCACCTTGAGTGTTGACGCGCGTAGGTGGCGTATCCACTTCCATCCCGTCTTGAGTCCATAGGACCAGATGGGGGGGGGGGCTTGTTAGTCTCTAGGTCTTGCCCCATGGAAAGCCCCTCGGAGGACGCCGGGCGCCCTTTGGGACAGCTCGGATACTCCGTGGTTGAAGGAGGCCCGGGTCCAGTTCCTACGGGTTCAGGACTAATGGAAGTAGTACCTCTGGCTCAACTGTGATCTTGGTGTAATTGATCTTTCGGATACTACTTCCCTGTTTATTTCGCTGGTTTGTGTTGCGATTTCACGTCTAGGTACCGGCTTAACTGCAACTGCACTATAAGTAACGGTCCTAGGTACAGAAGGCTGGTGAATATGCAAGAGTTTCCGGGCTTCCACGAAGGACACCCTCTCTCTTACCCGGATCTCTTGGATCGCCCTTTCCTCCATAAAACGGGGACATTTTCTGGAGTTTGATGAATGATTACCACTGCAGTTAACACACGTTGCGGGTGAAGTACATGCATTGTCATGCTTGACTTCCCCGCAGGCAACGCAAGTAGCAACTCCATTACAAGAATCACTCGTGTGGCCAAAGCGCTGGCACTTATCTTCGGTGGATTTGGTATATACTGCCTCACTTCAATAGCTTCAAACCCTGCCTTAATTCTTTGTGGGAAATGAAATGAAGTGTGTAGTGTTTAACGCCCGCTTTCACTACGTACGGCACCGCAGGCGGTGACACTGATGATACATGAGATAAAGATGGAGCACCGGTAGAATGAGATGGCGGGGGAAACCGGAGATCCCGGAGAAAACCCGCCCCCAGCGCCGTGTTGTCCATCACAAATCTCACTTTGCGGTCGCCTGGGAACGAACCCGGACCGCCTTGGTGAGAGCCAAGTGGTCTAACCACTGATCCACGGCGCGGCCAGTCCTTTGCGGGAGATCTACCCGATCAAAGGTAAGAAACAGGGTACGAGTGGGCACTAGTTTACCTCGTTCTTTGCAGTGAACTCGATATACATTAGTCACACCTTGTTCCGCCAAGTTTTCTTGAATCTCCTCATTGGACATACCATCCAATACGCTGATGTGTACAACACCATGCGAGGAGTTCATAGTCCTATGCAATTCAACGCGCTCCGGATAGCTCGGAAGCTTATTGGCTTTCAAGATTTTTGCAGCCTGCGTCGGAGAAACTGCTTCGACCAGGAGGGTGCCATTGCGAGATCTAATACATGACTTTACAGGGCCGGCAATATTATCTAAACCAGACTGAAAAATTCAATGCCAGAGCCGGGATTTGAACCAAAGATCTTCTGGTCTCCGTCCAGCCGCTCTAAACCATTGAACTACTATGGCCAACGTACCAATATGACATTAAATTCTCCAACTGACTCGTGTTTTTCCCGGTAAACCACTTAGCAGTTCTCATAAACACATGAGACAACTACCTTAATGACGACTTACTATGCTGTAAGTACTTTAAGACCCGGGTATGACATTAAATTCTCCAACTGACTCGTGTTTTTCCCGGTAAACCGCTAGGAGTTCTCATAAACACATGAGACAACTACCTTAATGACGACTTACTATGCTGTAAGTACTTTAAGACCCGGGTATGACATTAAATTCTCCAACTGACTCGTGTTTTTCCCGGTAAACCACTAGGAGTTCTCATAAACACATGAGACAACTACCTTAATGGCGACTTACTATGCTGTAAGTACTTTAAGGCCCGGGTATGACATTAAATTCTCCAACTGACTCATGTTTTTTCCCGGTAAACCACTAGGAGTTCTCATAAACACATGAGACAACTACCTTAATGGTGACTTACTATGCTGTAAGTACTTTAAGACCCGGGTATGACATTAAATTCTCCAACTGACTCGTGTTTTTTCCCGGTAAACCACTAGGAGTTCTCATAAACACATGAGACAACTACCTTAATGGCGACTTACTATGCTGTAAGTACTTTAAGGACCGGGTATGACATTAAATTCTCCAACTGACTCGTGTTTTTCGCGGTAAACTACTAGGAGTTCTCATAAACACATGAGACAACTACCTTAATGACGACTTACTATGCTGCAAGTACTTTAAGGCCCGGGCTTTATAGTTCGGACCACTATTAGGTACAATTAATGGACATTAATTGTTCTTTCACACTAGCCGTGTGTAGGACGCACTATGAAAGTGCGTCCTACACACGGTGCTAAGTGGTTTACCGGAAAAAATACGAGTCAGTTGGAGAATTTAATGTCATGTTGGTACGTTGGCCATAGTAGCTCAATGGTTTAGAGTGGCTGAACGGAGACCAGAAGATCCGTGGTTCAAATCCCGGCTATGGCATTGAATTTTTCAGTCTGGTTCTACTCTTTCATAGTGCGTCCTACACACGGCTAGTGTGAAAGAACAATTAATTTCCATTATCTAAACCCTTCTGAATAATGAACGGGTTCAAGATAGTAAACTTTCGCCCTTTCTCAGTTCTATGAATAACTAAATAGCGAGGACCACAAAACTCAGCTATTTCTTTTCCACGTTTAATTTTAGGGTTTGCCATAAGAAACTGTATGTGTTTCATCCCCCAGTGCTCCCCACCCATCACGGAGCCCAACAAGTGTCATCCCAGTGGGATGACAGGGCTACACAGGGAATATAGCGGGCTCACCGTCTAACACACCTTGGAGTTCCTAGTCCTGGCCGATTGATTAACCCCTACCACTTTAGAATTCACTCATACGCACGTGGTTTTTATAAAGTCGGTTCACCCTTACCCCTCTGTAACATTTTTAGTGATTCGGTATTTTTATCATCCTCCCAAATAGGATTAAGTAGGGTTCAAATTTGTCACAACTTACGATTTGTCACTAAGCTTCGATAGCAGGTACAGATGTACTTTTTTATCTTGAAAAGTGCAGAGCGATGCGCAGTGGTATCTGGACGAGTCCACCTCAGAACGGTTACAACTGGAGGAGAGGGCAGGTCAGTTGCGTACCAGTTGCGAGAAAATAAACACGTGCAGAGCTACTCTGTAACACTACAGCTTGTTTCAAAATGTGCTTGTCTCCTGGTTCCAAGAGAGCATTTATAAATGACGCCTCCTAGCAGCACATTAGGAAATAAAGTGCTACATTTAAAAACACGAGAAGTAATAAGCAATATCCATAGATTTATAAAAGTAAGGAACAATGGTCTGGGTTAGCTATACAAATCTGGGGAAGGGTATCTGAGGCAACAGTTGTGTCTGGAAACAGTTTAGGAGAGTTATTAAGGAAAGAAAAGCCATTGGTGCTAGTGCAACAACGTCCTTCTCTATGCCCAGTAAACAAAGGTTAAGAACATGCACAAAATCTAATTTGGATGTTTTAATTTAGAAGTAGTTAGGCGAACTGTGAACAATTTTAAAAGCACAGAAAAACAAAGACCAACTTTGAAGAAAGTGCTTATGAAGCTAAAAATTCTACTGACTTCCAAGGCAATGTCTGAACATTAAGAAGAGTTCTTTTGAAGCTAGGATTATTTGAAAAAAAAAAAAAGCCTGACAGACAAATTTTAATCGAACATCGCACCATACGTGCTAAAAGGCTTAAGTATTTACGAAATATTCGGAGATATCGAAGAGAAGTTTATATGGTTTATATGGATGAATACTGGACCATATGCCTGAAGTGAAATTCGTTACAGGGACTCTGCAGCGATATTGAAAGGCCGACAGTTGTTTATCATGTCTGCTGGAGGAGAACAGGGTTTTGCTACAAATGCCTATGTACTATTTAAGATCCAACAAAAGCGTAGAGATTACTACCATAGTAAGAATTACAACTTAGTTTATAAGAGCTGCAAAACTGGCTTTGAGAATGAAATTTGTTTTTAGACACCTTATGCACCGCCCTCTCCTCTCGTAATCTTACGCGTGGGACGCATTGTGGCGATAGGTGCACTATCCCCACCACAGTTGCTACTCATCCCTACCGCGCAGGACTCCTGTCAAGATAAAATAATACATCTGTAACTCCTAGGGTTTTCCGTTTTCTTGCCAAGTTTTCACACATCCTGAATATTTCGGTGCATTATCTTCCTGATTACATCATTCGGAGCCCTGACGTGAACATCGCCGTCTCTCATTTCTTGCAGGTCACATGACCAGATTTCACCACGATCTACACCGACGGTTCTAAATCTGTTGATGGAGTAGGTTATGCATACGTCTGTCCTTCTACTAATGCCCTGGCTCGATACCGCCTACCTATGGGGGCTTCCAACTACAATGCGGAGGTTCTGGCCTTTCGTGACGCTTTGCTTTATGGGATTTCTCGGGGCTTCCCCAAACTGCTGATCTTAACCGATACGCAGAGTGTGCTGCAGAGACTCTGATCTCTCTGGACGAGAGATATGCACTGTTATCTTTACGAGATCCTGACGTTGGTGAACAACGCTACCATAGTCGGACATCAAATTCACTTCCTTTGGATCAGAGAGCGTGTCGGAATTCGATACAATGAAGTCGCCGATCACCTGGCAAAAGAGGGAACAACCCAAGGCACCTTCCAAGGCATCCAACTGCCCTACACGGATTTCTTCCCGGTCCTTCATCGTGACGCCTATTGTCGCTGGAATGACGCCTGGATTCGTTCGCAGTCCATCAAAGGCAAACACTACGCCGCCGTTCAGACGCATCTATCCACGACCCCTTGGTTCTCCAGCTTCAGCATTGCACGTCGACATCTCACCTCCATCATTAGAATGCGACTTGGACATGGATGTTGCCCTGCGCATCTACACCGACAACGTCTCATCGATTCCCCTGTATGTCCTGATGACCCAGGTGAAACCGCTTACCTCAAATCATCTCCTGCTCAGTTGCTCTCGCTACCGAGCCCACCGTTCTTCCTTCCTCCGCCGCCTACTTCAGCAGTCTGTTTCTTTTCCCGCTAGCGTCAACACCATATTACAGTTATGCCACAAACCTGTATACCAAGCTCTTCTACAATTTCTTTTACAAAGTGATCTACATATCTAGTCTCCTCCCATCCTCTTAATTTTCCTTTCATTATTTTTCTTATTTTTCCCTTCGATGGCCATATGGGATGTTACCGAAGGTTTAAAAAAAAAAAAAAACTGTCATGTAGTTAATAGCTTAGAAGTAAGACAATTCCTACTTACTTAGTGTAACTTAGTCAACCTTTCGTCATAATGGATTAATGTAAGACTTAGAAATCTTCGAACTGAGTACCACGACACTATACATCCACGAATTTAGCTGAATTAGTTTTCCTAGAAGTAGTAATGGAACGTCTGACTTTATAATCACGTATCTTTAAAATTTAATATGCTATTTGCATTCCTCATGCTTATAACCACTAATGTTCTGGTATAGCAAGGTTGTCTGAAAGGTTTATGACCTCAACATGGCAGCATTCGTAAATAAAAGCTAATTTCGATTTCATCTGTTGACAGTTATTCGCCAAACTTTGAGCCATTTTGGACGCTCAGTTGTTATCTAACAGTCGTTTGAGTGAGTTGATGTGAGTGTTTACATGAAAATGGACAAAATCGAGTATCGAGCTGTCATTAAATATTTGCTTCTGAAAGGCAATACGCCTACGCAAATCAAAGATGACTAAGATTCTGTGTATGGGAACTCTGTACCATCATTTACCACAGTGAAATTTTGGGCAGCTGAATTTAAACGTGGTCGTAAGAGCTTGGGAGAAGATGAATGTACGGGACGTCCAAAAACTGCAGCTACCAACGTAAACATCGCCAAAGTTCACCAAATGGTGCTTGATGACCACCAAATTAAAGTGAAAGAGACAGCAGAGGCTATGAACATGCCAAAAGAACATGTTTGTCACATATTAAGCAACATTTAGACATGAGAAAGCTGTCCGCACGTTGGGTGGCGCGTTTGCTGAGGTTAGACCAAAAACGTGTTCGAATGAACATTTCCAACGCTCTGTTGGTGCAGTTTAGGCGCAATAAATCCGAGTTTTGGCACCAATTAACTACTGTAGATGAAACTTGGATACACCATTATACGCCCAAAACAAAAATACAGTCCAAATAGTGTACTGCAAAGGGGGAATGGACTCCAAAAAATGAAAAACGGTTTTTTTTTTCGGCTGGGAAGGTGATGGCGATGGTATTTTGGGATAGTCATGGAGTTGTTTTAATCGATTGTCCTCAAAAAGAAAAGAAAAAAATTGACAGGATGAAGACAAAACTTGCGGAAAAACGGCCACATTTGTAGAAAAAGAAAATCCTGCTTCACCTACTCTCACACCTCAGTGGTTGCAACGGCGAAAATCCACGAATTACAGTTTGAACTGCTTGACTAACCAGATCTAGCCCCAAGCGTCTTCATTTTGCTCCCTCATCTGAAATTGCGCTCGAAGGAGAGAGATATTCGTCAAATGAAGAGGCAATCACCTTTGTGAACAATTATTTTGCAGAGAAAAACGCCGAGTACTATTTGGACGGGTTACAGAGATAGTAGCATCGCTGGGAGAAGTGTGTAGAGTTACAAGGAGACTATGTTGAAAAACGCCGAGTACTATTTGGACGGGTTACAGAGATGGGAGCATCGCTGGGAGAAGCGTGTAGAGTTACAAGGAGACTATGTTGAAAAACACCGAGTACTATTTGGACGGGTTACAGAGATGGTAGCATCGCTGGGAGAAGCGTGTAGAGTTACAAGGAGACTATGTTGAAAAACGCCGAGTACTATTTGGACGGCTTACAGAGATGGGAGCATCGCTGGGAGAACCGTGTAGAATTACAAGGAGACTATGTTGAGAAACGTCGAGTACTATTTGGACGGGTTATGGAGATGGGAGCATTGCTGGGAGAAGTGTGTAGAGTTACAAGGAGACTATGTTGAAAAACGCCGAGTACTATTTGGACGGGTTACAGAGATGGGAGCATCGCTAAGAGAAGCGTGTAGAGTTACAAGGAGACTATGTTGAAAAACGCCGAGTACTATTTGGACGGGTTACAGAGATGGTAGCATCGCTGGGAGAAGTGTGTAGAGTTACAAGGAGACTATGTTGAAAAACGATGAGTACTATTTGGACGGGTTACAGAGATGAGAGCATCGCTGCGAGAAGTGTGTAGAGTTTCAAGGAGACTATGTTGAAAAACGCCGAGTACTATTTGGACAGGTTACAGAGATGGGAACATCGCTGGGAGAAGTGTGTAGAGTTACAAGGAGACTATGTTGAAAAACGCCGAGTACTATTTGGACGGGTTACAGAGATGTGAGCATCGCTAAGAGAAGTGTGTAGAGTTACAAGGAGACTATGTTGAAAAACGCCGGGTACTATTTGGACGGGTTACAGAGATGGGAGCATCGCTGGGAGAATTGTGTGGAGTTACAAGGAGACTATGTTGAAAAACGCTGAGTACTATTTGGACGGGTTATGGAGATGGGACCATTGCTGGGAGAAGTGTGTAGAGTTAGAAGGAGACTATGTTGAAAAACGCCGAGTACTATTTGGACGGGTTACAGAGATGGGAGCATCGCTGGGAGAAGTGTGTAGAGTTACAAGGAGACTATGTTGAAAAACGTCGAGTACTATTTGGACGGGTTACAGAGATGAGAGCATCGCTGGGAAAAGTGTGTACAGTTATAAGGAGACTATGTTGAAAAACGCCGAGTACTATTTGGACGGGTTACAGAGATGGGAGCATCGCTGGGAGAAGTGTGTAGAGTTACAAGGAGACCATGTTGCAAAACGCCGAGTACTATTTGGACGGGTTACAGAGATGGGAGCATCGCTGGGAGAAGTGTGTGGAGTTACAAGGAGCCTATGTTGTAAAACGCCCAGTACTATTTGGACGGGTTACAGAGATGGGAGCATCGCTGGGAGAAGTGTGTAGAGTTACAAGGAGACTACGTTGTAAAACGCCCAGTACTAAGTGGACGGGTTACAGAGATGAGAGCGTCGCTGGGAGAAGTGTGTAGAGTTACAAGGAGACTATGTTGAAAAACGCCGAGTACTGTTTGGACCGATTACAGAGATGGGAGCATCGCTGTGAGAAGTGTGTAGAGTAACAAGGGGACTATGTTGAAAAACGCCGAGTACTAGTTGGACGGGTTACAGAGATGGGAGCATCGCTGGGAGAAGTGTGTAGAGTTACAGGGAGACTATGTTGAAAAACGTCGAGTACTATATGAACGGGTTACAGAGATGGGAGCATCGCTGGGAGAAGTGTGTACAGTTACAAGGAGACTAAGTTGTAAAATATAAAATAAAGAAATTCTGAAAAAATGTCATGTATCTTTATTAGGTCGGAAACTTTTCAGACCAACTATATATATATGTCTACGAACATAGCTCGTTTGTCTTCATACCCTCTTCTAGCGGAACGTCTGAGTACACTTACCTTCTTGAAAGATAGTATCTACTTTATAATCACCTATTTTATTTGCATTCCTTATGCTTAGTTTCCCTTACTTTACATTGATTAAATACACCTTCCACTATTCTTACTAATTCTCAAGTACCTTTCCATTTTATGTGCAGCCCATCTGTACTAATACATACCTTTGCTTGTCTAGTTGACAAAAGCACACTTCATCGCTTACACTGTTTGTAAAGATAAGATAAATATATCTTCCTTTGATTCCACCATTTATAACCACTAAATCTTAATACACTTAGTTGCACGATATAAATTCCCCATAACCTCTTCAGGACAGTCCAGTGTTATATGCTTTACTGGTTAGGTTGCCATGGGTTACCGGTCATCAACAAAGTTTAAGCAAAACCGTAGGAGGGCTGCTCAATAAAGAATGATCATAGTTTTTTACGGACATAATTTTTCGCACTAAAGTTCAATTTTATTATATTCTGTTAGCTTAATGTGAAACAAATACGCCGTAGTAGTTTCATTGTTGGTACTCCTGGTTGCCCCGTGTGAGAACCAGACAAGTTCAGACATGTTCAGTATCGCCTACCGCTACAGTGGAGGTAACACGCGAGGAACAATATGCGGCTTTGAACATCTGCTTTCGTCTCTAAAAATCTTCTGTTGAGGCCTATACAATGTTACAGGAGGCCTATGGAGAGTCTGTTCTTCCCTACAGCACAGCTTGAAGGTGGTTTAAAATGTTTAAAGAGAGGAGACAATCAATTTCAAAGGAAGGTGAACCCGGTGCTCCAGTTACTGCTCTTACGGAAGAAAACATCAACACTGCTGCTGCCATTGTGAGAGAGGATCGACGAATTACCTTTAGATCACTTTCTGAAATATTGAACATTTCATTGGGTGCCACCCATACGTTGCTGACAGAAACACTACACATGAGACGTGTTTGTGCGCGATGTGTTCCAAGACTGTTGATTCCCGAACAAAAGGACATTCGCATGCAGGTCTGCATACAGTTAAAGTTCATGTTAGAGGAAGATCTGGAGTTTATTTCAAACGTAATCGCTGCTTATGAAATTTGGCTACATCATTTTGATCCTTAGAGCAAACAGCAAAGCTCAGTGTGGAAATCTCTTTCATCACCAACCTCCCAAAAAGCAAAAGTGGTTGCTTCTGCTGGGAAAGTTATGGTCATCTCATTCTTTAATATTAATCGAATGATTTATCAGCATGTTGTACCTGCACACACATCAGTAAATGGACAATACTACAGTGATGTCCTGAAAACATTTCAAGTCAATATCAGGCGCAAAAGACCACATTTCCGTGAAGTAGGCTGGATGCTGCACCACGATAATGCGCGGCCGCATTTTGCCAGTGTTTCTGCTGAATATCTTGCAAAAATCAACGTGAAGTGCATCCCTCACCCTCCCTATAGTCCATATTTAGCCCCATGTGGCTTTTTTCTATTCCCTAACTTGAAGAAACGCCTTCGTGGGAGACATTATCCATCATTAGAAGGAGTGGTGAAGGCTCTGGTGGCGATTTTGAAGGATATCTCAAAATTGTTTCCCATCATGTCTTTGAAGACTGGCAGATACGCTGGGACAAGTGCATCGCTTTCAGGGGAGACTATTTTGAGAAGTACCATCAAAATTATGAGGATGAGTAAGGGTACGTTAACCAAAAATAAAAAAATAAAAAAGTGATCATTCTTTATTGAACAACAATTATCGTAATTTTAATCTTCTTTGTTTTGTTTCTTTGTGCATTGTTGATTTCATTTTGAAATGATTCTTAGTACATCATAGTCGTAATATCGTAGAAGAGCTAATCCTGACCGAGATTTGAGCTCGCAACCTTTTAATTCGAGAGAGAGGTGCTACCTCCAAACCAGAGAGGTGAGCGATGAACATACTAATGCAGACCGCATTAAAGGAGAGACGAAAGTAGAGGGTCGCTTCTACGCACCTAGAACATTTCCACCAAAACTTAGAACCCTGAAGTCCATGGGTCAGCAGTCAGCTACCCCTAAGCCATCCCGCTCCGGTACCACCTTTGTCCTAAATGAAGATCAACCATGACCTTTGGCGATGCGAGTGCAGGATGCTGCTAACAAAGGTAGGTGCACTCAGACTGTCAAGGACGGTACAGTGTCTGTGTAGAAGGAACCAGTTCTTTACTCGCAGATTATTAGCAATGTTGAGGGGCACAGACAGTCACAGGGAGGCAAAACCACTCCAATAACAAACCTCAAACTTGTGCGTTCTTAATTCTCTGTCTACTTCAAGGTAAACATTACCTTTTTGTAGTTACAATTCAGTAAACTTTAAGTGATAGTCAAATGTTTTAAAACTGTTTTTCCAGGTGACGTCTTTGTAATTACGTTCTCTTTATATGTCCAAAAGATAAAAGATGATGGTACAAGGGAATATTGGAATACAGTAGACTTTAAGTGATAGTCAAATGTTTTAAAACTGTTTGTCTAGGCGACGTCTTTGAAATTACGTTCTCCTTTTATGTCCAAAAGATAAAAGATGAAGGTACAAGGGAATATGGGAATACAGTAGACTTTAAGTGATAGTCAAATGTTTTAAAACTAGATTTGTCTAGGTGACGTCTTTGAAATTACGTTCTCTTTGTACGCCCAAGAAATTAAAAGAATGAATAATCTATTTCTTTTTCAGAAAAAGACAAGTGCTGGAAAATTCAAAGTGTCACAAGAAGTATCTAGAACATTCTTAACCCCAGAGAAATATATTTCAAATAAATTGTGTGTTCTGAAGGATATACATTTGTTATGTAGTAATATTTTGTCTATCTCTTACAGTTTATCAGTTATACAAAGGTTATTCAGAATAAAGAGACTTACTGAGTATATTCACAGAAAATTCAAGATATACATTTGTTATGTAGTAATATTTTGTCTATCTCTTACAGTTTATCAGTTATACAAAAGTCATTCAGAATAAAGAGAACTTCTGAGAACATTCACAGAAAATTCAAGATATACATTTGTTGTGTAGTAATATTTTGTCTATCTCTTACAGTTTATCAGTTATACAAAAGTCATTCAGAATAAGGAGAACTTCTGAGAACATTCACAGAAAATTCAAGATATACATTTGTTGTGTAGTAATATTTTGTCTATCTCTTACAGTTTATCAGTTATACAAAAGTCATTCAGAATAAAGAGAACTTCTGAGAACATTCACAGAAAATTCAAGATATACATTTGTTGTGTAGTAATATTTTGTCTATTTCTTACAGTTTATCAGTTATACAAAAGTCATTGAGAATAAAGAGAACTTCTGAGTACATTCACAGAACATTCAAGATATACATTTGTTGTGTAGTAATATTTTGTCTATTTCTTACAGTTTATCAGTTATACAAAAGTCATTGAGAATAAAGAGAACTTCTGAGTACATTCACAGAACATTCAAGATGTACATTTGTTGTATATACCAAGTTGTATATTCAGGTACTAGGTTTGATAAAATTAGTGTAATTACTTCATTTCCCCATCTTTATACATTCAAGTTACAAAACATATTTCATTTCGCTATGTACATATTGCTTATGTGAGTTTACATTTTCAGCTGTTTTGAATGTTTATTTCATCGTTGACATTGGAAATGGTTATATCTGCTCGAAGACTTTCTACATAATCTACAAAAAACGTTGCTTGTAAAATATAATGAAATGCAGCACCACGTGAAGCTACTATGAGAGTAAGACAATAGTTTATAAACGTTTGGAAGTGGTGACAAGGAAATAAAATGGTTGTGTAAAATCATCCTCAGATAGGTTTGACTCGATGTTCGTTTGTCAAACCGTTGATTGTCTTTTTTGTTTCTATTACCAAGGACCACGTCGTTTTGAACACAAAGTATATTATATCTGACAGTTGACCAATAAATAAAGATTGTGTAAGGAAACAGAACATTCATAAATAAATAAGGTAAGTGCGGGAGATTCGAACTGGTGGGCGACTTGCATTACCTTTTCAAAATATCCTCCGTGGATGGCGATAGTGTATTGTTCTGCTGGAACGAAGTTAACCACCCGAGATAGTTGACTGTGTAATACGATTGTGTTTTGTCTAAGGGAGAAATGGAGCTTCTTTTACGCAAACGAGGTATGTCTTTGTTCCATTTCTGGTATTTGTTATTTTTTAAGTCCTTTAAGATAAATTTATAATGAATATGCACTGAAATCGCTCCAGAAAATTATAAAAAAGAAA
The DNA here is from genome assembly GCA_030765055.1 of Mantis religiosa. NCBI lineage: Eukaryota > Metazoa > Arthropoda > Insecta > Mantodea > Mantidae > Mantis > Mantis religiosa. The sequence continues at coordinate 143,152,549 of CM060958.1, read as the reverse complement.
ATGCAGACTTTCTTACAACCATAAACCTCCTTGTTGTTATAGTGGTTACTTAATCAGTGTTGCCAACGGGTAAAAATAAAACAAGCGGATTAAGTTGATTTTATTTACTTATTTACGTCCTTCAGCGTTAAGTCATATCATGATGTTCAAATGAGCCCAGAAGTATGGAGAATGGTACCACAAAATCTGTGAGGGCGCTGAAACAGTTCATATGTGGAAAATGTGTGTGAGATACATAAAGATATGAATATACAAGTCGAGAAATGTGTTATTGTGTTCTCATGATTACACGATGTACTGAAATTGAATGTTCAATTCCGATTCTTCTGCTATATCAATCCTATGGCGGGGGATTAGGATTAGTTTCCGCTTGGATTAAAAATGAAAGCGGAAGTTCTTCACCGAGCAATTTAGATTTTAACATAATCTAGAATGCCCAGGCTTCAATATAAGGAAAAATCCTGCATATTTAGTGACAAATAGCGCTTTTGTGGAAGATTTTCAGCATATTGAGCCGATAGACCCACGCTTACTTTATACACACGACAGTCATAATCATTAATCACGCTTCACAAAGATACACAGGCAGTTTTTATAAATTACGTCTTCCTGTCAAGAGATGGCGCTAGCTGTAATATGTTAGCTTGTAGAACACGATTTGTAATTATTTGTGAAAGTTTATAAAAGTTTGTGGCTATTTTCTTTGAATATAGCATATCTTTAATTGTCTTTTATTTTGCTGAAATGTGCAGTAGCTGTAACTTATACAGAGATAATGTTGAACGAAGAAATAATTATTTTTAAGAATACAAGTCTTCTAAAGTGGATATATATATTTACAGATTTTTCTTTATGAGTTGTGATTTCATGATTTTGTAATCGTTCTTTTTCTGAACTAAAGTTTGTTGTGAAAATATTTGCAACTGTTTAAGTATTAACTATAAACCAAATGTTCAAAGCAGCTGAATATCAGGGGTGACTCGTCCTTACGTGATGGTATGCAGAAGCACGCTTTTTCTGATTTATAAATCGCATTGTAGAGATGTTAAAAGACCATGTAAACACTGAATTATTGTAAGTGTGTAGTGGATATTTTATGTTGCATCTGCTAGCGTGTGTTTGGATGCCACATTCAAGACGTCCATAGAGTAAACAAAGTCACTTGACCTTATAAAATCGATTGCTTGCATTAACTTTCTTTTAAACAAACGACTAGCAGAGACTACATTCTTGCTATGCTAAACAAATGAGTGGCAGTGTAATATAAAATTGTGCTGCATGTTACCATCACTGAATACGGACGTGTGTAAGTGTCTGTCCAAAATCTTGCAGATTTTTCCTGAATGCATTTAGCATTCATGGTTTGCGTGTGTCCGAGTATATTAAATAGCTAATGCATCAGGCATTCTTTATGAACGGACAAATTTACGATTACTTGTAAAGTATAGGAGAAGTCCATTGAGTAATGTTAATTGAAAACTTAATTGTATCTAATAAAAGAAGAATTATTTTGTAAAGTGTCTCCAATAATTTCAAAATATTTTGTTATAATTAAAACATCAGTTTGCAAAGGAAATAAATGGAATGAAGAGTAATTATTTCACTATCCCAAAAGATTATTTCTGCGTTCCGAGACTACGACCCTGGGTGCAGGGATCATCGCTCGAGAGCAGCCGTGGTGAACAACAATTCTGCAAGAACTTCACCAAAGGTGTGAGTCCCATCATCAAACGCCTTCATCGCCCGACATAAACCGCCGCAAGTATAAGAAATCAAGTACGACCAATAATGAACTCTTGATGCGTGGAAAACAATTGCGTAGCTAATGGAACGCATCCGTGACATCAACGTGCTAACATGCAAGCTCGGTAATCAGTTATTGCGCATGCGTACAATCTTCCCCTCTTGCCTCCCTGATGTCTTAAGTTCCCTAGATTTTCGCACAATGCGTGCTGCGCGGTGATCATTCGCTGCACGATGAAGCAGGGCCACCAACACTCATAGTTACAGCTGTAGCACTTGAATATGCATTGAAAATCATTTAACAATCTATCATTGCTTTATATTTTAGTTCTAGAAACTAATTCGATTCCTCTTACGAAAAATATCCAATACCTAATGATTATAAAATCGCAGTGCAGATTGCTTGTGATGTACCTATCATGTTGGCACGATACTGCATTCCCACGACCATAAATGTTCGCATTGTATCCAAGTATTTCTTTGTATAACTTTATTTAGTGGCTGATATCAGTTTCTCTATTTTGTGTGAGAGTGAAACCCGTCCCCTTCAGCTGCCGTGGTGCGGGCGCTACGGACCCCTAGCACTCGACCTCTGACGTTACTAGAGGAACCTCGGGCCGAATATTCGAGCCCCTCTCTGAATGGGAGTTGTTCGGATTGGGTTGGACTCGAGGGGACAGTGGTTCCTGACAACCGTGGGAGATCGGGTACGTCTCCAAACGGGGCTGAGAGAAGCCATATATTCTCTGCATAGCTAGTAGAAGGTGTGCTAAATCCCAGGCGGCCCCACCGAGGTCATATCGGTAGCCTTCTCACTTTGGTGTTGGCGCGCGTATGTGGCGTATCCACTTCCATCGTTAACGTTAATGTCAGAGGTTGTACTCCCATTAGTCCTGGACCCGTAGGACGAAGGACCCGGGCCTCCTTCTACCAGGGAGTTACCGAGATGTCCCAAAAGGGCGCACGGCGCCCCCGTGGGGTTTTCCATAGGGCAAGATCTAGAGACTAACAAGCCCCTCCCCCCAGATCTGGTCCGAAAACACAAGATGGGATGGAAGTGCATACGCCACTTACGCGCGCCAACCCCAAAGGGGAATGCTACCGATTAACCTCGGTAGGGCCGCCTGGTGATCTAGCACACCTTCTACTAGCTATGCAGAGAATATATGGCTTCTCTCAGCCCCGTCTGGAGACGTAGCTGATCTCCCACGGGTATCGGGAACCACTGCCCCCTCGAGTCCAACCCAATCCGAACAACTACCATTCAGGAACGGGCTTGAATGTTCGGCCAGAGGTTCCTCTAGTAACGTCAGAGGTCGAGTGCTAGGGTTTCGCAGCGCCCACACCACGGCAGCTAAAGGGGATGGGTTTCACTCTCACACAAAATGGAGAAACTGATATCAGCCACTAAATAAAGTTACACAAAGAAATACTTGGATACAATGTGAACATGTAAACCACATTCACTTGTTATGGTCATGTATGGTCATGTATGTTATGTTATAAATTCGCTTTATTTAGTGTATGAGTAATTTAATACTACGAAAACTTTAACCAAACACGGTTAGAAGAAAGACTGCCTTTTCAAGGCGAGCATTAGAAGAAAGGCTTAGTATGAGGCTGCCCGTTGTCGTCGAGTCGCCCTAACTTGACACCTCATAATTTATTTCACGCGGATGGGTGATGGTTTGGGATGTCGGGGTTTTCCTTGAAGTTGCTCTAGCTTTGAGACCTATCTATGGATCAGGGTGTCGCCAAAGCCACCGACGTCTTTGCCCATGCTATGCCCGCCCGGGCCCGAGCAAGCAGATGCAGCATGCACGAAGCCAGGGACGCCTTCATCTGCAACACCACCACCTACTGCGCACCCGACCTACGCCGAAGTCGCTGACCGCCGCCAACCCCTGTCCACTGCCGTCGTCCAACCTCCAGAACCCGCACCCAGGGACCACCACTCGCCGCCGGACCATCCAGCATCTTTCAACGCTTTCATCCGTGGGGCACCCAGGAATGTTCCTACATGGTTGATCCTGAACGCCGCCCTGCTTAGGTGGCCCTCTGCACAGAGAGCCTCCCGCATTCGCACCACTCACGGAACTTCACAGCTCGTCCGACTACACTTCACCAGCATCGCCGACTACGAAGCGGCCTTGGCCACGGGCCTGCCCTTATTAGGGCGGCAGCTCAAAGTCGAGGCGGGAAGGGCGGCGCGCCAACTACCGTGTCGGCGATGCTGCAGATATGGACACGTCGCCGAAAACTGCACTGCCCGACCCAGGTGCCACTATTGCGGCGCCTCAGCGCTGACCAGGCAGTGCAGACAACACGATCTTCGCCACCGACGCCGGTACTGTGCCACCTGCAATGGCAACTACCACTACACCGGCCAGACGCAGTGCCCACTCTACCCGCGCAGCGAGCTTCACCAGAACTTGTGCACCACGCCAGCAGCAATCAACCAGTCCGCACCTGCGGCCGCCACCGCCCCCCATGGAGAGGACCTGCGGGACATCCTGAGCGCCCTCCAGCGGGATACACACAACATCGTCAGCCGACTGGCTGCTGTCGAAGCGTCACTCTCTGCAGACAGCACCGACACCAGGACCGAACTACGCAACATCCACGCCGAGGTCACTAACATCGGTCCCAGGCTTGCACATCTTGAAGACGCATCCAAGTCAGCCGCCACTCTCCACCGCAGCACCACAGATCAGCTGACTGCATTAGAAACGACTACCTCCGCCGCCAACTCCGAAACCAAAAGTGAGCTTCACTCACTTCACACCAAGGTTGCTCCCATTGCTCCCAGGCTGTCAGCAATGGAAGCGGCATCCAAGACGGTCGCCACTCAACACAAGAGAACTGCAGCCCAACTCCAACGGCACGCCGACCTCCACTCCAGCTACGCCATAGCCCTCTCGGAGCGACTGGACAGACTGGAGCAACTCATCCACAGCATGCGAGATACCGACACCACAGATTCCATCTCCAGGAAGCTGGCCCGCATTGAAGCCAAACACTCCAAGTTCGAAAAGGCAATAGCAGAAATCCACACTCACCTCCAACACCTCGCAACAGCCAGCAACGCCGCTACTTCACTACCCCACATTGACACCCAGGAGGAAGTCTCCTGCGGAATAAGTCTGCCTCATTTCCCCCGATGAATAATAATAAAGACGCCCAACTTATCCCGATTTTTCTCTTCCCAACCTCCGCAATATCCCGGGCTGCTGTCAGGGCCTCGGCCATGGCAGCAGGCCGAATAGCACCTCGGGTCCTTTCCTGTCAGTCTTTTACTGCAAGGAAAGGTCAAACAACGTACTAACGGGAGTGCTCAGCGGAATCCCAAAACCCTCCGAACTTCTCCATCTAACCACCGCTCACTTCACAACCAATTCCCGTCAAAAAAAAAAAAAAAAAAATGTGAGACTGACTCTTTTCAGAACGCTGCCCGCATAGAGCCCGCCAAGCCCTTGACAACAGTCAAGGTGGTCCGGGAGTTAGAGGGCCTTCCACCAGTGTCCTACAGGCGCAGAGACAGCGGGCGACTGCAGATGGAGTAGGACACACCGACGACACAACGCATGGACTAAGAAACTGACGAACGGCCACGCCGGAACAAAGGACGACCGAACACATAGTTCGAAACTGCATGCCACATACCAACCACTGACAAACTCAGGAAACTGGGGACATAAGTAGAACAGCTAATAGCCATACCAATACTAATCCCTGACTAACAGGTTACCAAGGCCTGAGCTCTATTATTACAATAAACATAGGCTTACAAAGCACTTATAAATAATTGATAAGTTACATACACGCAACACTGACTAACAGGCCTACCCGGCCTGAGCCGCATGTATATTGTGACTTTGTGGGTTCGTGAACTGAAAAGTCCAATTACACCACTCAAAAATGTTCTTTATTTCCACCGACTTACAGTTTAACACTTGCCAATTACACAGAATTACGTAATGCACACAATTACGATTCACCACTTCGTCCGTTACAGTTCCACTTGCACTCGCAATTACGTGGACTCCTCCGATAATTGGGTGACAATATCATGAAGAAACATGGACTTTTACCCGCAGCACGCTGTAATTTTTCGGCACGAGCCGCCACTGCTGAATATGCAAGTTTACGTCGGCAACACGGAAATCGAACCGGGACCTCACCAATGCAGGCCACAGACGAAACCGCCTGACTCATCTCGCTTGGTGAAACTGATTTATACAAGTGTTCTATATTTGACAATTGATGGTGAAGTATCTTCGGGTGCTACTAGACACTCACTAACTTGGAACCCCCAAATCTGTCTGTTACACTTGTGTCTGCCCGACTCTCGAAACTGCATCCTCTACTCAACAGACGCACCTCACTTGGTTATGCAACCTCCCTTCTTCTTTACAAATCTCTAGTCCGTCCCATTTTTACCTTTGCAGCTCCAATCTGGGTTGACACCGCTCCGCCGACTGCAGGTATTACAAAACAGGGTGCTGCGTACAGCTACAAATGCTACATTGTTCGTCAGAAACCAACACCTGCACCACGAATCTGGTCTTCTACCCCTTCACCAGTACATCCAAAGGCTGGCAGGACCTTTCTTTTACCATCGCCAGGAGGTCCCTGGAGCTGTTAGCTACAATCTCGGCGCTAGCACTCGCCAACCAACTCGCCTCAAGCGCAGACTGCCACAAGATCTTCTTCTGAGTGACCTCTCCAGTACAGACGACCTAGACGAGTGATTACTATCAAACTTTAAGTCCTCAATTTGTGTTACAGTGATCCTGCCATATTTAGCTAGACGAGTCGTTCACGGCTACCTCAATTATTATGTGTACTTTTACAAAAATTCTCAATAACAAACATCTGTTATGTATGTTAGCTTGTAGAACACGATTTGTTATTATTTATGAAAGATTATAAAAGTTTATGGTTATTTTCTTTGAATGTAGCTTATATTTAACTGTCTTTCCTTTAGTTAAAATATACAGTAACTGTAACTTATACAGAGATAATATTGAACGAACAAATAATTGTATTTAAGAAAGCAAGTCTTTTAAGTGGATATATATTTACAGTTTTTTTTTTCTCTCTGTGCCTTTTTCTCCTGTATAAATTGATCCAACGGGGGCTCCCAACACAATGATCAACATTCTACATAGCTTCTTGCGATACCGCAGTTTTAGAGTCACAGTTGCGGGGAAAACACCAACACTTAGACCAGTGAGAGGCTGAGTCCCCGAAGGCTCTGTACTATCTCCCACCTTATTCAACGTCTTTATGGCAGATTTCTCCTCAGAACCACGAGTCGTAATGGCACAATACGCTGACGACGTGTTTCTGTTCTGCAAACACATTCTCAGAGCCTTCAATCCCATACAGACACACCTGCGTCTCATACAGCAGTGGTGCCGGCGTTGGCGGATGTCCGTAAATCCGGAAAAAAGCCACATAATACTTTTCACAAAGCGCCACACCCCCGCAGAGTGCCCCAACTTCAGCTTCCGAGGTCGAAGGGTAGAGTGGACTAACTCTGTCCGATACCTTGGAGTAACATTGGATAGAGGCCTAACCTTTCGCCAGCACATCAGGGACCTAGCAGCAAGGGTAAGGGAGCTATCGCTTCGCTGTATCCTATGCTGGGGTCGAGCTCTATGCCGCTTGGCCTGAGGTTGTACCTCTTCCGAGCGCTGGTAATCCCAGTGATGCTATATGCCTGCGAGATCTAGGGCATTGCCGCAGATAGCTGGTTGCCATGGCTTCAACGTGCACAGAATAGAGGGCTACGGTCTATCTATTCTGTGAGACGTTATTTCCCTACCAGGTTGCTCCACGAAGCATCGGGATTTCCATATGTGGAGGACGAAGTTAGGCGCCTGGCATCAAAATTCTACGCAACTTTACCAACTCTAACGCCCTTGTTAGATCACTGGGAGATTATGACCCCACTAGACGAATTTCTAGACAACATCGGGTCCCCCGCATGGCATGCGGGCATCCAAGATAACCCAGGAGCTAATCCTAACAGCAGCTAAAGCTGAGCTCCACGTAATCTCCTAAGTTGTTTGGCAACAAAATTCTCCACAACCCAATACAAAATTAAAACACCAGGGTGCAGGGAATTGCATCCTGTCCTTTCATCCCGAAGGTACAATAATTGTAACCTCACAAAATTCATCAACCTCAAAACCTACACCATATCCATCCTATAAAATCCCGTTCAAATACCTTGCCTGGGGTAAAACCCTTAACGGGTGGGCACGCAGCGAAAACCTTCTGGCTATATACAGCCAGCCAGCACCACATGGCATGGCATGCCTTTACAGGTAAAGTTTATTGTCAATTGAGTAATAATTCGAAAACATCTGCAACTTTTTAACTTTGAACTATAAAGCAGTTGTCAGCAACAAGGAAGTCGAACCGGGACCTCCCCAGTGCAGGTCACAGACAAACCATCTGAGTCTTCTCGCTTGGTGAAACTGAGCTACACAAGTATACTATATCTAACAATTGATGAATATATGAAGATTATTTAAGAAAAAATAAATGTCCTGTTATGTTTTGATCACACTCATAGGGAAGGTAAAAAGGTAAGGTGATATCTCAATTGTTTGCGTAGAGATAATTATCACATATTTTAAACACTGACTATTAATCACGGACCCCCAGCACGTATTGGCACTAAACGTCAGTTGCAGCCCATATCACGAAAACCACATGAATCAGTGGACAAACGGTAACCGAACAATTGTTTTAACGCCATTCATCATAAAAATAAAAAAGCCGCTGCAATTTCATATTGTGTATATAAACGGAAGGTTTATTTTACACTTTCCCATGTTTCTCTGTACTCACTCAAACGACAACTAATTAAAAGTCCGATCGTCAACTTGCGCCTATTTAAAAGGCGGTAGCGCATTATAAAATCAACAGAGATTACGTCACATGTGCATATTGTAAAGGCGGTAGGGTACGACGTCCAATCCGGTTCTCCCACACGACAACCAAACACCTGATCTTGTTGTTTTTGCTTTGTAGCTAGACAGAAGGGCACTTACCTTCCCCAGAGCAAACCTCGCTCATTTCACTTTCCACTCCAATAACTCGCAATTGTCTGGATGCAATCACAATCTAGGCAAAAGCGATTCTCTTTTATATGTTTTCAAATGTTCCACACGAAAAATATTATGAATAACTTCCTCTGCGCTTATACAAACACTTATTGCTGTATCTACTCCAAGATAAACATTATCTTATTGTAGTTGCAAGGGAATACAGTAGACTTTAAGTGATAGTCAAATGTTTTGGTTCTTATGTGATGTATAGATGAGTACAAACACTTATTGCTCTGTCTACTTCAAGATAAACATTATCTTATTATAGTTACAAGGGAATACAGTAGACTTTAAGTGATAGTCAAATGTTTTGGTCTTTATGCGATGTATAGATGAGTTTCTCTACTCTTGTACAAACACTTATTGCTGTGTCTACTTCAAGATAAACATTATGTTATTGTAGTTACAAGGGAATACAGTAGACTTTAAGTAATAGTCAAATGTTTTAAAACTGGTTGTCTAGGTGACGTCTTTGTAATTGCGTTCTCTTTGTATGTCCAAGAGATAAAAAATGAAGATACAAGGGAATATGGGAATACAGTAGACTTCAACTGATAGTCAAATGTTTTAAAACTGATTGTCTAGATGACGTCTTTGTAATTCCGTTCTCTTTGTATGTCCAAGAGTTAAAAACTGAAGGTACAAGGGAATATGGGAATACAGTAGACTTCAACTGATAGTCAAATGTTTTAAAACTGATTGTCTAGATGACGTCTTTGTAATTCCGTTCTCTTTGTATGTCCAAGAGATAAAAAATGAAGGTACAAGGGAGTATGGGAATACAGTAGACTTCAACTGATAGTCAAATGTTTTAAAACTGATTGTCTAGCTGACGTCTTTGTAATTCCGTTCTCTTTGTATGTCCAAGAGTTAAAAAATGAAGGTACAAGGGAATATGGGAATACAGTAGACTTCAACTGATAGTCAAATGTTTTAAAACTGATTGTCTAGCTGACGTCTTTGTAATTCCGTTCTCTCTGTATGTCCAAGAGTTAAAAAATGAAGGTACAAGGGAATATGGGAATACAGTAGACTTCAACTGATAGTCAAATGTTTTAAAACTGATTGTCTAGATGGCGTCTTTGTAATTCCGTTCTCTTTGTATGTCCAAGAGATAAAAAATGAAGGTACAAGGGAATATGGGAATACAGTAGACTTCAACTGATAGTCAAATGTTTTAAAACTGATTGTCTAGCTGACGTCTTTGTAATTCCGTTCTCTTTGTATGTCCAAGAGTTAAAAAATGAAGGTACAAGGGAATATGGGAATACAGTAGACTTCAACTGATAGTCAAATGTTTTAAAACTGATTGTCTAGATGACGTCTTTGTAATTCCGTTCTCTTTGTATGTCCAAGAGATAAAAAATGAAGGTACAAGGGAATATGGGAATACAGTAGACTTTAAGTGATAGTCAAATGTTTTAAAACTGGTTGTCTAGGTGACGTCTTTGTAATTCCATTCTCTTTGTATGTCCAAGAGATAAAAAATGAAGGTACAAGGGAATATGGGAATACAGTAGACTTTAAGTGATAGTCAAATGTTTTAAAACTGATTGTCTAGCTGACGTCTTTGTAATTCCGTTCTCTTTGTATGTCCAAGAGTTAAAAAATGAAGCTACAAGGGAATATGGGAATACAGTAGACTTCAACTGATAGTCAAATGTTTTAAAACTGATTGTCTAGATGACGTCTTTGTAATTCCGTTCTCTTTGTATGTCCAAGAGATAAAAAATGAAGGTACAAGGGAATATGGGAATACAGTAGACTTCAACTGATAGTCAAATGTTTTAAAACTGATTGTCTAGGTGACGTCTTTGTAATTCCGTTCTCTTTGTATGTCCAAGAGATAAAAAATGAAGGTACAAGGGAATATGGGAATACAGTACACTTTAAGTGATAGTCAAATGTTTTAAAACTGATTGTCTAGATGACGTCTTTGTAATTCCGTTCTCTTTGTATGTCCAAGAGATAAAAAATGAAGGTACAAGGGAATATGGGAATACAGTAGACTTCAACTGATAGTCAAATGTTTTAAAACTGATTGTCTAGGTGACGTCTTTGTAATTCCGTTCTCTTTGTATGTCCAAGAGATAAAAAATGAAGGTACAAGGGAATATGGGAATACAGTAGACTTTAAGTGATAGTCAAATGTTTTAAAACTGGTTGTCTAGATGACGTCTTTGAAATTCCGTTGTCTTTGTATGTCCAAGAGATAAAAATGAAGGTACAAGGGAATATGGGAATACATTATTTTGAGAAGGAGCATCAAAATTATGAGGATGAGTAAAGATACGTTGTCAAAAAAAATGTGATCATTCTTTACTAAACAGCCCTTGTATGTATGAACGTGTAATAAAATATGGAGTAATGAGTATATGTACGGATATGTAATATGTGAAAAATGTATACGTAACGAAACATTTTCGAATATTCAAAAATATGCAATGAAGCAAACGAATATCATATAATTATGTTAATAAGGTATGTATGAACGTGTATTCTTATTTTAAAAATGCAATGAAATGGGCGTATCAGCAAGAAACAAAATATGAATAACTGATTGTGAAATAGCATGTATTTTAATATAAAAATAAAATAAATGTAAAACAGTATATTGTGTGATTTCATTTTACTTCCTTTATATATAACCTTCTTTGCACGGTCGCAAGTTCGTCGTCATTCGGTTGTTTCAGAGTATGTTCATTTGCGAGTATAGTTAGCGTAAGACATGAAATCTTTACCTCGTAACTGCCCACTTTGGTAACAATAAGTGTCAACATTAAATTTTTTAATCTTTTTTTTTTTTAATTCTAATGAGGGGTTTCTAAGTTTTCACTTCTATCGTGTGGTCTTAAGCACACAATATTGTTTTCATTTTGAACGCACCATATAGATGATACCATGAAGGCAAAATAAATGAAAAGGCAAGTAATAATGGAGCAATTGGTAGACTGATGCCGGGAGAAACCGGAAATCCCGGAGTAAACTCGCCACGGCAACACGTTGTCCAGCGCAAGCCTCACTGTGTGGTCGCCTGGGAACGAACCCGCACCCCTTCATGTGACGGCTGTTCAATAAAGAATGATCATTTTTTTAAAAACGTATCTTTATTCATCCTCACAATTTTCGTGCTCCTTCTCAAAATAGTCTCCCCTCAATGCGAAGCACTTCTCCCAGCGTTTCTGCCAGTCTTCAAAGACATGTTGGAAACCATTTTTCGAGAGGTCCTTCAAAATCGCCTCCGCAGCCTTCACCACTGCATCTGATGATGGATAATGCCTCACACGAAGGCGTTTCTTCAAGTTAGGGAATAGAAAAAGTCATGGGGCTACATCTGGACTATAGGGAGGGTGTGGGATATACTTCACGTTGATTTTTGCAAGGTATTCAGCAACAACATTGGCAATATGCGGCCGCGCATTATCGTGGTGCAGCATCCAGCCTACTTCACTTAAATGTGATCTTTTGCACCTGATATGGACTTGCAATGTTTTCAGGACATCCCTGTAGTATCGTCCAGTTACTGACGTGTGTGCAGGTACAACATGCTGATAAACCATTCCATGAATATCAAAGAATGAGATGACCATAACTTTCCCAGAAGAAGCAACCACTTTTGCTTTTTTTGGGGTTGGTGATGAAGGAGATTTCCACACTGAGCTTTGCTCTTTGCTCTCAGGATCAAAATGATGCCGCCAAGTTTCATCAGCAGAGATTACGTTTGAAAGAAACTCCGGATCTTCCTCTAACATCAACTTTAACTGCGTGTTACCTCCATTGCAGCGGTAGGCGATACTGAACATGTCTGAACTTGCCTGGTTCTTACAGGCGGGAACCAGGAGTACCAACAATGAAACTACTACAGCGTGTTTGCTTCACATTAAGCTAACAGAATATAATAAGATTGAATTTTAGTGGGAAAAATTATGATCATTCTTTATTGAAAAACCTTAGTATTTCCAGGAATTAGGAAACAATTCCGGCAGTAGAAAAACGCTACACTCCAGGCAGGAATTTAACCTGGGAGCTCTGTGTATCGGAACGAGGTGTCCCTCCTTTGACTCTTGTTGCAATACTTGGAGCTTTAATGGGAGAGTATGCATGTATGTGGAGTATCGAGGTCGTCTGTAATAACACAGAATAAACGTTCATTGTTTGCGCTTCTGTTCTGATTGCAAGAGAATATGAGGCCAGGCCAGCTGATTATGTTTGCTTTTGTAACATGAAAGAGAGGTCACCACATGGTGATCAAGGTTCATCGAATTCTAGCTGCATCAGAGCTACTATCACCGATACAAAATATCTCCTGTGTTGCGGTCTGCTCTTGTATAAATACTTGTTACTCTATCTACTTCAAGATAAACATTACCTTATTGCAGTTACAAGGGAATTCAGTAGACTCTAAGTAATAGTCAAATGTTTTAAAACTGGTTGTTTAGGTGACGTCTTTGAAATTCCGTTCTCTTTGTATGTCCAAGAGATAAAAAATGAAGGTGCAAGAGAATATGAGAATACAGTAGACTTTAAGTGATAGTCAAATGTTTTAAAACTGATTGTCTAGGTGACATCTTTGAAATTCCGTTCTCTTTGTATGTCCAAGAGATAAAAAATGAAGTTACAAGGGAATATGGGAATGCAGTAGACTTTAAGTGATAGCCAAATGTTTTAAAACTGGTTGTTTAGGTGAGGTCTTTGAAATTCAGTTCTCTTTGTATGTCCAAGAGATAAAAAATGATGGTACAAGGGAATATGGGAATACAGTAGACTTTAAGTGATAGCCAAATATTTTAAAACTGGTTGTTTAGGTGACGTCTTTGAAATTCCGTTCTCTTTGTATGTCCAAGAGATAAAAAATGATGGTACAAGGGAATATGGGAATATAATAGACTTTAAGTGATAGTTAAATGTTTTAAAACTGGTTGTCTAGGTGACGTCTTTGAAATTCCGTTCTCTTTATATATCCAAGAGATAAAAAATGTAGGTATAAGGGAATATGGGAATACAATAGACTTTAAGTGGTAGTTAAATGTTTTAAAACTGGTTGTCTAGGTGACGTCTTTGAAATTCCGTTCTCTTTATATATCCAGGAGATAAAAAATTTAGGTACAAGGGAATATGGGAATATAATAGACTTTAAGTGATAGTTAAATGTTTTAAAACTGGTTGTCTAGGTGACGTCTTTGAAATTCCGTTCTCTTTATACATCCAAGAGATAAAAAATGTAGGTACAAGGGAATATGGGAATACAATAGACTTTAAGTGATAGTCAAATGTTTTAAAACTGGTTGTCTAGGTGACGTCTTTGAAATTCCGTTCTCTTTATATATCCAAGAGATAAAAAATTTAGGTACAAGGGAATATGGGAATATAATAGACTTTAAGTGATAGTTAAATGTTTTAAAACTGGTTGTCTAGGTGACGTCTTTGAAATTCCGTTCTCTTTATATATCCAAGAGATAAAAAATGTAGGTACAAGGGAATATGGGAATACAATAGACTTTAAGTGATAGTCAAATGTTTTAAAACTGGTTGTCTAGGTGACGTCTTTGAAATTCCGTTCTCTTTATATATCCAAGAGATAAAAAATGTAGGTACAAGGGAATATGGGAATATAATAGACTTTAAGTGATAGTTAAATGTTTTAAAACTGGTTGTCTAGGTGACGTCTTTGAAATTCCGTTCTCTTTGTATATCCAAGAGATAAAAAAATGAACAACGGCTATGTGGAAGAATAGTATTAGTATTCGTTCATTCAATCGATATAAATTGTGTATCTTAACAAGTTCAACAATTCTTTACTTAGTAATACTTTGTCTATCTCTTACATTTTACCATTTGTACAAGTCATTCGGCATAAAGGAAATTCTGCAAACATTTACAAAAAAATTCGAGATATTTTAATTTTGCTAAAAAATCTTAAATATATATACATTAATACAATTTAGTAGGAATTTTTGAAAAAATGAAAAGTTTTGAGTACTTTTAAATCTTAATTTTATTTGGGAATGATGCATTTTTAAAACTTTACACTTTGAAAAACGCTAAACTTAAATACCAGGATTAGTTTTTGTTTTTGTGTTATGTTGTTCACAAGTAGACAACAATCAGACACCCTTTCAGTGCAGATGGCAATTGTTAACTCATTTGTCTGCGGAAACATGAGAATTTGGTTTCAAAACCAGGATTGGTCAATTAGCATTTGTTCCAGTTCATTGCCCATTTCATGTTCATTTCAGGGGTGTAAAATTAATGTGAAAAGTTGTTTCATTAGCGGTCTAAATTAAATTGTTGCTTTGTTGGTAAATTTTAACGCTATTCTCCAGGACAAGCGAAATTGGACGATTAAAGAATTCATGAAGTGAGTGGTCGAAACGTTTCGGGACATTTTGATGGAATAAATTGTTTTCTCATTATAAGGAAATACATCAGATAACGTAAGTGAAGATGTAAAGTCGCTCCTCCGAGCAATAAGTGATAAACACTACACTTACAGACGTTTGCAAATTATTAGAATCATTTCTTTTTGTTTTATTTTACTTTGCTTCAGTTTAACATTCAAAATAATAGTTATTTACCGCCGTAACCTTTCTATAATATGAAGCATGTTTAATGAAATTTCTCTCTTAATAATATCTGGGGGGATTTTTCTTTTACGTATGGTAATCTGGAGGTAGCTCTGAATTAAGAGCAGCCATCTTCTTCATGTTTGTTTATCCAACTGTTTGGTGATATTGCTTTCATTTGGTGAATGTAGTAACTAAAGATTATTAATATTTACCGTTATTGTGTTTTATGACTAATACATCCTCAGTATTTATTATTAATTGATGTCAAGCCAGGTAACATCGTGTATCTGATCCTTAGCATTCTTATTGGTTCAAAAGTGAGGTTATGGGTAAAACTACTGACTTATTCCCAAGGAAAGCAGCTGTAACTGAGAGTCTTTTGAAGGAAACTCTTTATTCATAACGTAAAATAGCTAAGAAATTGTGTATTTTACAAAAATCTGTTAGTCGCATTAATCAAGCTTTAACATTCGGTGAGACGTTTACCTCACAAAGGGATGGAAAATGCGGGAGGAAAAGAAAGCTATCACCAAGGATGCAAAGAAAACTTGTGCAGGTGGCAAAACCAAATAGAAGAGCAGCCAGCATTGACCTCAGTAATCAACTAAAGCAGTACGGTACAGAAATATCAGCCTCAGTAGTCCGCAGATTATGTGAAGTAGGTTTACCGGCACACAGGCAATGGCAAAAAACGTTAAGAGTGGGCCAAAGAGATGCAGAAGTATCCAGTGGAATTTTGAAGAAGGGTAAACGCTATGAAAATTGTATATAACATAAAATTAAAATTTTTACATGTAAATTTTATGGAAATGGAATAAACAGCTTAAACTTTGTTTCTCTCATTGCTGGTTTTGTTATACTATCTTTGAGCAATTTTTAAACTGTTTAGTATTAATAGAGGTTTTTATTGTTTCAGGTAATTTTCTCAGATGAATCCATGTTTGAAGTATGTGAAGAGAGCAGCCAATATGTGAGAAGGACAGATAAAGAAGCATTTTCCCCTCAGTGTGTCGATCAAAGAGTAAAGCACCCAACATCAAAAATGGTCTGGAGCTGTATGTCTGTCCATGGACCTGGAAGATTATACATAGTTGTGTGATCTATGGAGCAGAAACAGTATAAAGTGTATTAGAAACAAGACTATTTCCGCAAAGTAAAGAATGGTTTCCAAATTGTGATTTTGTGTTCATGCATGACAGTGCTCCCTGCCATAGAGCAAAATCTGTAACCCAGTTCCTCAAAGAATATAATGTAAAATTACTACCATGGTCGGGGAATAGCCCTGATTTAAATCCAATAGAGAATCTGTGGAGTATTGTCAAACAGAGACTGAAAAAATTGAAAATAACAACAAAAGTTCAGCTTATTGAGTGCGTGATAAGCATTTGACACAGAGATGAAGAAATAAAGGGAAAGTGCTCCACCCTTATACAGAGCATGCCTAAACGCATCAAAATGGTAATAAAGGCTAAAGAGATGCATACAAAATACTAAGAGTTGAAAAAATATATTTTGAAATATAATTTCCGTTAAATAAATAAAAAATAAATGGTATATGTTAAAAATTTCACCATTGAGTCTAATATTTGCACACGTATGTATCTAGGGCCCGGATTTTGATGAAAAGCCATCTTTTTTTTCTGAGTAGACCCAAACGATGCTTATTGGAAATTAACTGTATTCTGGAACAAATGGCTTTTATAGGCCATCAAAATGCATTTTCCCCACATTTTTATAGTAAAGTCAGTTTTTTTAACATTTAGATGCGTTTTCCGGTCATTTCTTTCTTTTTCACGAGTATATTGGGCATTTGCATCTGTAGCCCACATTCGGGAGGCCCGGGTTTGGTTCCCGTGGTAGACCTGACCCTGACCCATGGTCTTTTTGGGGGGTTTAAAATAACCTGTGATTAAAAGTTCATATCATGTAAGCCGATATCTTGCCAGGAGAAAACTTCAGAACTGATATTTTGTAACAGGATTTAACATGCAGTGACATAGTGTTTTTCAAATATACATCTTTGTAAGTGGAGAGAAGTTTTTCAAAGTGTAAAACAGTTTTAGCTGACAACTGCCGTTCCTTTACTTTTGATAACTTGAAGATGACCAACGCTGAGTAAGGTATGTTTTGGCTAATGGGTACAGTAGCTTATCTTTTCATATTTTATAAAATTAAAAATGACTTGATGAATTTTGAATTTATTATTTAGTAGCAATAATTCCATTATTTATTAAGAAATTTAATTTTAAAGTGTATTTATTCGAACCATATATTCATAATTTGTCTGTGACAGTTATTAATTTATTATTATGAAAGAAATTGTTAATTTTTGTTAGGTCAGGTTTTTTTTTTTACATTTCGTGTGCATATTTTATATTTCAAGGACATTTTATAGATCATTTTTAGAGAATTTTTAGGTCAACAACTTCCGGGCCCTAATTATGACGTTTTAAACTATATGTTGGAACTTGCACTATCTCCTGTTTTACTTGTATTTTCTATATTTGCTGGGAGAAGTTTTAGAATTCCAACAGATAAATTCGTTTCTATGGAAATATGAATATGGTGAACTGCAATCATGGTTTATGTACTATTTATGGAACAGTTTCCATGGAAACATTGTCGTGTTTAGCAGGAAATACACTGTTTAACAACAAACATAGTCACGTTTGCATCTTCTCACGGAAAACGAACATAGCACTACTACCGGAATGCAAAATGACGGAAAGAAATAAAACAAAATATTGTTTTCTATGGATAAAGAAGTAACTTTGATGCAAGAATATAATTTTGCAGCATCTCAGCTTGCGAAGGAACGTTATATGTAGATTTAGAGGAATAAGTAACACATAAATCGTGTTTACCAGATATGCAGTTTTTATTATATCGTTAAAAAGTGACCTGGCAGGGAAATCTGTACAGTTATCATGGTATAGAAAAACATATGCTTCAATGTTAAATGGATGTGGACCATATACCATTCTCAGTCATTTCAGGTGCACTGTTTTTCTAATCCAGTAACTCGAATAACAATTTTATATTTAATTTACTCTCATTAACTCCCCTGCTACATATAACCTCAGTTGGTTAACCAATCCTGTTTAAGACAGTCCATAATGTCCGTGCCTAACTTCATTCTTGAAGGCTATTTATCCCATGGCGCTCTTCATAGTTTTCTGCAGTTTCTTCAAAATAGTATAAAAACTATCTTTTGTTCTCTAGGCAGGTTCCGATCTTTACATTTATTTTCCTTTCAAACAGTTGAATCCCTTCGTTGACTACCTTCAACTGTTTTAACAAAAATATTGCATGTTACTGTGCTACTTCTGTAGTGCATCTACAAATTGTGCATTGACATTCTTTGGCAACGGAAGATCAACAATAATACTATGGCAGCATTCTGCGTTACTCTAAATTCGTATTTCTTTTAGCATTTTAATGGCTGGTTGCAGGAGCTTATCGAACGTGAACGGTCATCACCTAGACAACTACTTTCAAAACATTTGACTATCACCCATATTCCCTTGTACCTTCATCTTTTATCTCTTGGACATACAAAGAGAACGGAATTACAAAGACGTCACCTAGACAAACAGTTTTAAACATTTGACTATCACTTAAAGTCTACTGTATTCCCACATTCTTTGTACCTTCATTTTTTATCTCTTGGCCATACAAAGAGAACGGAATTACAAAGACGTCACCCAGACAACCAGTTTTAAAACACTTGAGTATTACTTAAAGTCTACTTTATTCCCTTATACCTTCATCTTTTATCTCTTGGACATACATAGAGAACGGAATTACAAAGACGTCACCTAGACAATCAGTTTCAAAACATTTGATTATCATTTAAAGTCTACTGTATTCTCATATTCCCTTGTACCTCCATTTTTATCTATTGGACATACAAAGAGAACGGAATTACAAAGACGTCACCTACAAAACAAGTTTTAAAACATTTGACTATTACTTAAAGTCTACTGTATTCCCATATTCCCTTGTACCTTCATTTTTTATCTCTTGGACATACAAAGAGAACGGAATTACAAAGACGTTACCTAGACAACCAGTTTTAAAACATTTGACTATCACTTAAAGTCTACTGTATTACCTTGTAAATATATAAGATAATGTTTATCTTGAAGTTAATGGAGGGTTGAGTGTACAGGAGGAGAGAATTCGACGTAAATTTTATATATCTGCTTTAATTAGTTTAATCGTATAACTAACCCAAGTTTTACGTGTATATTTGTCTGTAACCTTTGGTCTGTAAAGCTTAAACATCGATAATTCGAATACAGATTCAGTCTTCTTTGTTTTTTTCAGTAGTGTTACGTGACAGAATATTCATTTGTTGAAATTGACACCCAGAGATAGGGCTACGTGATTAATTTATAGAATTTATGTGTCTCCTATCTTGACATATGGCGATGTAGAAAACGAGATTTCATAATTTACACACATACGGACAGGTTTTGACACTGCAAAGGGCTCTGTAATATCTGGGTGAAGTTTTAAACCGTTTCGTAAGTAAAAAAAGTCATTATTGTTTGAACGAAGTACTGAAACCAACCCGTTTGCGTCCAGTCGCTCGATTTGGTACTAGATATCAACCCACATTTTTCTTCACTTAAAAAATCTATTTAATTTGTTAAATTTGATTTCATATTTTGATCATAAATACATGTAAATAGATGGTAGATGGTAACTCGTCAGCCTCACGATCAAGAGCCTCACGTTCGAATCTCGGTTAGAATGAGTTTCCTGGTTTTTCTGAGATTTTCTGTTATCCTGAAAGATGAATGTCTGGTAACTCTAAGCTCTGTGTATCCTGTACTTATTTGTACATCATTTCATTCATCGTCCGATATGACTTAACGTTGGAGGTTTTCTCTTATCCTGAAAGATGAATGTCTGGTAACTCTAAGCTCTATGTACCCTGTACTTATTTGAACATCATTTCATTCATCGTCCGATATAGCTTAACGTTGGAGGTTTTCTCTTATCCTGAAAGATGAATGTCTGGTAACTCTAAGCTCTATGTACCCTGTACTTATTTGAACATCATTTCATTCATCGTCCGATATGACTTAACGTTGGAGGATTTCCCTTATCCTTAAAGATGAATGTCTGGTAAATCTAAGCTCTATGTACCCTGTACTTATTTGAACATAATTTCATTTATCGTCTGATATGACTTAACGTTGGAGGTTTTCTCTTATCCTGAAAGATGAATGACTGGTAACTCTAAGCTCTATGTACCCTGTACTTATTTGAACATCATTTCATTCATCGTCCGATATGACTTAACGTTGGAGGTTTTCTCTTATCCTGAAAGATGAATGTCTGGCAACTCTAAGCTCTATGTACCCTGTACTCATTTGAATACAATTTCATTCATCGTCCGATAGGACTTAACGTCGTTGGATTGGAAATTCGTGTAAGGAATTTACTCGTAATGAGACTGGTAATTTTGCAACTCCCTGCTCCAGTACCAAACAACCGCACAAAACATTTCATTGTGGTTTCATCTACGCAGCAATTATTGTAAACCATATATCAAACAGATAGTGCTCATGAAATGTGTAAGTGCAGGCTTTTCGCACTAGATAACAGCAGGTATTTTATAACTGTGGATAAAATTACGTGGCTTAAACAGAAAAGTCTGATGTGTCACAGTCACGTGACTTTCTCTAGTCCTGTACAAACACTTGTTGCTCTATCTACTTCAAGATAGACATTATCTTATTGTACTTACAAGAGAATACAGTAGACTTTAAGCGATAGTCAAATGTTTTAAAACTGGTTGTCTAGATGACGTCTTTGTAATTCCGTTCTCTTTGTATGTCCGAGAGATAAAAAATGAAGGTACAAGGGAATATAGCAATACATTAGACTTTAAGTGATAGTCAAATGTTTTAAAACTGGTTGTCTAGATGACGTCTTTGAAATTCCGTTCTCTTTGTATGTCCAAGAGATAAAAAAATGAAGGTACAAGGGAATATAGGAATACATTAGACTTTAAGTGATAGTCAAATGTTTTAAAACTGGTTGTCTATGGGTCGTCTTTGAAATGCCTTTATATCTATATAGTGCGTTTTAACATTTAAAGTCATATCGACAGCATTTTCTTTGGAACAAATGCACATCGGCAAAGATGTTCACCTGTTTATTTTAGTGTAGCTATCTTTTGTTCTATTACTTTCAGCTTTAGATTTACAGGTTTTTAGCTGTACGTCATACTTCCAGTTTCCTCGAAGACAGTACCTAATCCTAAGTAAAGAAAGATTTGTAAACTATCGAGGGGAATGGAACGCAGGGTTCTGAGTTTCGAAGGTAGCATACTGTCACGGCTACGGCGCCTGCCTGCTGTATACGGGCGAAATAAGCAAAAATTCGGAAGGGAGTTGCAGTGTTACGATGCAGGAATTGTTCTCGATGATTCGAATAGTGGAAGTCAATAAGGTTCTTTCAGGAAAAGCTTCTCCAACCGACCGTGGTGATGGCTAGCTGTATAAAGCCAGAAGTATTTTGCTGCGTGTCCACCCTTTAAGGCTTTAACACAGGTAGGTTTTCACTTTTAGGATATTATTGGAAGGGTTGTGAGTTTTTAGGAAGAATTAGTTACGAGGTAATATATAATTCATGTTCCTGGGGTTGCAGGAAAGATTGCAAAACCTTGCAACCTAGCGCTCTATTTTTAAATTTGTTTTAGGTTGAAAATGTTGATGCCAAATAGCTTAGAAGTATTACGTGGAGGACAGCTTTAGCTCCTGTTAGGATTAGCTCCTGGGTTATCTCGGATTCCTACAAGCCGTGCGGGGTAATCGGTGCTGTCTAGAACGGCGTCTAGTGGGGTCATAATCTCCCAAGGATCTGACAAGGGCGCTTCTATATGTGGGTAAATTAGCGTATAATGA